>JABXWE010009156.1:0-24012 GCA_014611495.1 Limonius californicus | reverse complement strand
ATAGTAACGGAAATCAATTGTTAACCAAAGATAAAAACGAAAAGAGTAATGAAAACGAATATTACGTATATAACAATGACACAGAGGAAAAGCAGATACTAACAGAACAGAACGCAGAGAATAATAATGAAGATTTTTTGTTTAACGCCTCTCTCCGAGATTGTATTGTTTGGCCAAAAACTCCCGAGAGAAAAGGAAAAAAAGCAAAGCGAAAGATTACCTTTTGTGTTAACATGTTCCGATTGGAAAAAAAAAACAGGAAGAAAAATTGAAAGCCAAAATAGAAGAAGAAAAAGAAAAAAATAACAGAAAGGTGGAAAGAGATCTCAAAAAAGTCCAAAAAGAAAAAGATAAATTAGAAAAACAGACAGTAAAAAAAGAGAAAAAACAACAAAAATAAGGTAATGAAAACTAAGCGTGCCACTCAAAAACATGAAATAATTGTAAATGAATATTTACAAAAGGCAGATGAAAAGAATAAAAGTACTTTAGAAGAAAAATATGTTAGTTCTGAAGCTAGCACAAGAAAAAACGACAAGATTAATATAATATCATGCATAAGCATTAAAACCACACCACAACACGTCAGAAAATTATTTGTTGATGAAGACGATAACCAGCTCGCACAAACCGGGATTAAACCTTTTAAAAATGCATTAGTCACAAACAAAATGTGTTACATTTGTGCTAGTAAAATACAAACCACAATGAAAGGAATTAAATGTAATAGTTGTAATAGAACCTTTCACATTAAATGCATACTTAGCAAATCGCCTGCAACAGATGGAGTTTTTGATTTTTATTACTGTAAAACTTGCACTTTAAAAAAAACTAACAACTGTTAAATATGTGTACAGCATTTAACCCTTTAATAAAGTTTATACTTCTATTTATACTAATTTTCGTTGTTGTGTTTTATCTAAAATGGGTATGCCAATAACTGTCGTAAAAATGGCCAATGACTGTAGGACGGTGGCCAATAACTGTAATTTCTGCATCATTTTAAATATATATTTTTTAAATAAAGAAGTAAATTTAAAAACACTTTTGAACAGGCACAATTGTTCATTCATATATTACAGTAATCATATAAATGAAGTTTTCACATCTCTATGAGATACCATATAAGAAAAAGTAAATAAACCAAAGGAAGATGCTTAAGTGGCCAATCACTATATGGTTTACCCTACTTATTTGACGAATAAATCTACCCAATAATGTTATTTGTCCAATAGTTACTGGGTAGGGTAAGCGGTGCAGTGATTGGCACCTACCAGGTTTTTTTAATTAAATTAAGCGCCAATATTCCTAAAATCTATTAACTGTATGGTAATATACTCCTCGTTATGTTGGCTACACTGTACAGCAAATTTCAGTCTAGTGTGCGTCTAAGTGTTGGCGCTAAAAATTAACGTACTCGTTTGTGTTTCAATCCAGGTAAGTTTTAGACAAAAACGTAAGCAACGGAGTTTTTTGGAACTTTTAAAATTTCACGCTGAATTACTTAATGGTATAAAATTTATCTTAGGATAAGAATAGTAATGTACAAATTCTATAATTCAAGTGGCATAACCTCAAAATCTCTTTTAAATTGATAATTTTGGGGGTGTCCATGACTAACTGATTTCCGACATATTTTTCAATGATTGGCATAGTGCCAATAACTACCTTATTTTTTATAATTTTAAAATTGTAGTGATTGGCACCAAGGATACTGTTTTTCATTCAAAGCGACTGAGTTGGTTTACCTAGATATACTTTTTTCTTAGTTTGAGACCTTACAAACATTCGAATTCGATTATTTAGATGTGCGCCAAATACTTACCTATGCGCATTTGAAATGTTATTAAAATGTTACATCAGTGCATTTTAATGTTTTAATATGTTATTGAATATAATCATTATTGTTACCCCTGCAGCAAATGATCGCAGTAATTGTTTTTAGTTTACTTACGATGCCAAAACCAAAACAAGGTTCACCATATTTAAAAAAATACATGGAAGATGATGTGCAGTCTGCCTTGGAAGCCATTGAAAATGGCACAATGTCTAAGAAACAAGCTTCAAAGTTGTACGGAGTTCCTAGGTCAACAATACAATTTCGCCTCGGTGACAAATTCACCAAATCTTCACTAGGGCCAAAAACATATCTGTCAATAGAGGAGGAAGCAAGTTTAGAGCAATGGATTATAGAAAGCCACAAAAAAGGGTTTCCAAGGCGTAAGCAGGATATCCAAACGTCTGTCAAGTTTTTCTTAGATAGTTCTCCTCGCCCAAATCCATTCAAGGAAAATCTACCTGGGGAGTGCTGGTACAACAATTACATGCGTCGTCATCCTGCACTGGCCACAAGAACATCTGAGGCAGTTACTTCTGCTAGCGCGAATATATCTGAACAAGATATTAGGGGCTGGTTTACTCAAATTGAAAACTATTTGAGGGAAAAAAACTATTTTGAAATTTTGCAAGATCCAACAAGCGTGTACAACGGCGACGAGACAAATTTACAACTGTGTCCAAATATGGGGAAAGTGGGTGCACCGAAAGGTGCAAAAAATATCTACGAAGTTGACAGAGCATTAGCTAAATCAAATGTGACAGTAATGTTTACATTTGCAGCTACTGGCGAAACAACTCCGCCGATGATGATTTTTCCTTACAAGCGACTGCCACGGACTATTGTGGAATCGGTTCCTAAACATTGGGGTATAGGGATTAGTGATAACGGTTGGATGAAGAGTGAGCTTTTCTATGAGTATGTGGGAAACATTTTACATACATACTTGAACAAAACAGGTGTAAAATTTCCTATAATTTTATTTGTAGATGGGCATAAATCGCATTTAACTTATAAGTTAAGCGAATTATGCACTCAACTTGAAATTGTTCTGATTGCCCTGTACCCCAATAGTACGCGGATTTTACAACCCGCTGATGTGTCAGCATTCAAACCGCTAAAAGATGGATGGAGAAAAGCACTCAACCAGTGGCGTGGAGAACATCCTTTAGACCAACTGACGAAAGAAAAAGTTGCCACAATTTTAGAACCTGTTGTAGTAAACCTACAACCGTCTACCATTTCGAATGGTTTTAAAGCATGTGGGCTTTATCCATGGTGCCCAAACGCCATTGATTTTTCCAAATGTGTAAGAGCTTCAAGAAAAGTGACCCAGTGAAAGTTGAAAAACAGGTATTCCTTACGTACGAAAATTTTTTAGAAGTAATTGGCGACGAAAAAGTTGACAAAATTAGGAACTTTGATATGGATAATCGCGACGAGTTCTCAGAAGATTTCTTAGCATTACATAGACTGTGGCAAGTTTTCCAAAAAAAATCACATACCGAGGATACTGACCTTGATATAGAAACAATGGACCTTAGTGACAGCTGCAGAACCACAATCGCACAGACATAGTAAAAACATGAGTATTGATATTATTGACATTTCTCCAAATGATGAAAAGTTTGAAGCTCCAGAGGATAATCATACCAATCAAATGGCTATTGAAAACATGCCTATTCAATTTGATGATGGTTTAATAGCAGAATCAAAAAGAATCGAACATTTCCTGCAATGGCCGCAATACGGAGAAAACCCCCAATGTCATAACAGGCAGTGGATGGAAAAAAAACACGTTGAAAAGGAAAATGCCAAAACAAAAAAAAAGAATGAAATAGAAGAGAGAAAACGACAACGTTTAGAAAAGAACGCCTTGAGCAAAACAATTTCTAAGAAGGCTACTAAGAAACCTCTTAAAGTACCAAAAAATACGGCAAGTAAGTGCGTTCATACTTCGACAGTGAGTAAACCAAAGATAAATATCTTACAGTCTATAACTTTACTCCCGATTGGCGATATTGAAAATTTTACAAGCAAGAAGAAAACTACAGATACTGATGTTATTACTAGTGCAGAAACACCTATTGAAACTGTTTGTAGTCAAAGTGTTGATTTATCTCAAGAAGAAAACTATTACTGTGCACAAGCTAACGAACAGTTATATGTACGAAATTTATTTGATAGAAAGGTACTCAAAGATACCTCCAAAATGACCTTAACTAATAAGGCATTATGTTATTCTTGTGCCAAAAACATAACGCCGATAAGTCCTGGAATCAAATGTACCAAGTGTGTTAGAACATTTCATCATAGTTGTTTGAAGAAGAAACATAACATAGATGCTAATGTTTCACCATTTATTTGCAATAACTGTGCTAAGTACCTAGTATCTTAAATTTTGTACCTAGGTAGTATTTAAATTAGTTTTATTTTGTACCTATTGTAGTATTTAACTGTATTATTTTGAAGTATTCTTATTATTATAATAAATGAACAATAATTTTTATTTGATTATTTTAGGGTCTTTAGTTGCGGTACCTATTTGTTTTATCGTTGGAATACCTTTAAACCCTTAAGAAATTAAAAAAAAAAGAATTATAGTATGTCATTGTAATACCCTGCCAATCACTAATACCAACGTATGCCAATAACTGCACCTTGTGTGCCAATAACTAAAAAATTGTTTACTGCGCAAAAAAACTGATATTTCCTATGGAGATACATTAAATACATGTTTTGCAATACAATTATAACATTCTATGGAATATTAAGTAGGTGTCTAGGTGTCTGTATGCAGGTTTTTTCGAATACCGCCAATGTGTATTTTGTGTCTAAAAAAAGCCATCCGATTTGCTTATGGGTGCCAATCACCGCACCGCTTACCCTACTTTATTTGGAGATGGAAAGACCAGGCCTAAGTACGACTTTGGGTTCATTTGAGTCAGAGCCCTTTAACACAAACCCTAAAGGCTGTATACATACATACATTAAACAGACACACACCACAATAGTACCCCACCCCCCGTGGATGCCGCTGTAAATTATTGACGTTTCGGCCGCGAAATTTAAATAAGTTTAATTTACGCCATCTACGTTTTAATGGGGAACTACAGCGCCACCAACCAAACAAGTCCATCAGAAAATATGCCAACTAATTTTAAAAATTCGTGGCGGTAAAAGTTTCAGCCAATACCTACAACTCCTGCCGGCGTTGTAACTTCCCTGACAAAAGTGAAAGTAGCTAACAAATTGCCAGGTTATCGCGTGTTTCCGTTTCTTAATTTTCTCTGCTTTCGTTCATCTTTATAAAAGAAATCGGCCTTTTTTGAGACTATTTTTGTTCGTCTTATTCGAAATAAGGTAGGCATATCATTTGTATTGCAATAAGATATTCAAAAAAATAGTAAACATTGTATGAATGCATGTAATGTAAGAAATAAATAAATAAATAAAAAAATATAGGTATATATTTTATAGATAATTTAAAGTATTTTTAAAATGAAACTATCGCATAACCTCAAGATATATTTTTTACCTATTAGGTATTTACTATTTATGTATTTATTTATAGAATCCATTTCTTCGGACCGCTTTTATCGCTATGGCAAGTAAAGGGAAAAAACTGTTAATTCCGAAGCCAGAAATATTATTAAAAATGTCGTGGAGTTCTTCGACCGACAAAAAGCTACCGGTGTGTGGACATTTTCTTTGGAAAGGGCTACCGAACTTTCTGCTGCGGCAGCGACTAGGAAATCAAAAAAAGTCGTAACAAAAATTACGTAATTTGTATTTCATTAAAGTTGTTCTGAAATATATACTAATTGTTATTTTGTAGGAGTGAAGCTAAACTTGGCGATGATGGGATTTCATTCAAAGAAACGACGAAGTGGGGGTTCCAACAAAATAATTTTGGATGATTTTGATTTAGGCGTTTTGAAGAGAACGGTTAATGAAGTTTACACAATAGATAAATGAGTTTCTCCGATTAACATTTTAGTTAATAAAATGAAGAAGATTGGCTACGTTGGGGGTGAAGAAACATTAAGAAAATCTTTATTACAAATCGGCTTTAAATACAAAAAATGCCACAATAAAAGAAAATTATTGAAGGAACGTAACGACATTGTTGCGTGGCGTTCTCGCTATTTACGAAAAATAAAAGAAAATGATGATTTAGGAGAAAATAAGAGGCCAGTGACATTTTTAGACGAACTTATATCCATCCATCTTATGGAGTCAATAAGTGCTGGCAAGCAGAAGACGAACGTGGTGTTTATAAAACTGACCGAACCGGCCAGAGATATATAATTGTTCATGCAGGAGGATCGTATGGTTTCGTGATAATGCACATCTCATCTTTAAATCAAAAAGCAAGTCTGGAGATTACCACGATGACATGAACCATAATAATTGCATGAGATGGTTGGAAACGCAATTAATCCCAAATTTGCCACCAAATGGGATTGTCGCTATGGACAATGCTTCTTACCATGGTCTACAAATTAACAAACTACCAACACAGGCCACACGTAAAGCAAGTATGAGGGAATTGTGAGACAATAATGGAGTGTCAACAACCAACGACATGCGAAAGGCTGAACTATTGGAGTTAGTAAAGCAATTAAATCACACGAAGACATATTACATTGATGAACTGTTGAAAAAATAAGGTCATACAGTACTGCGCCTTCCGCCTTACCATTGCAACCACAATCCAATAGAATTGATATGGAGTTTGGCTAAACACAAGGTTGCCATGAATCAACACTGCAAACACATTAAGCAATTAGAAGAAATGTGGCAACGCAATGGGTCGCTACATGAAGCTATAGAAAGTTTATGTTTCATGGTAAACACTGGTTCATCAGTTGAAGATTCTGAAATCAGTGAAGAGGAAGCTAGTGACGATGATAGTGTTTAATTAGTTTTAAATATACACTTTTTTGTAATTTATAAAAAATGTTTTGTTATTTTGGTTCTTTTTACAAAAATTTTCTTTCTGCAGTAATTAATTAATAACTTTCAGTGATTTATAAAAAATATGTTTTGTTCTTTTGGCTTTTTTTAAAATTTTCTTTACGCAATTAATAATAGTAGAGAAAATTTATCTAAAATAAAAATAAAATTTCCTTATTTATTTCCTACTCAAATCTAATGGTACTAGTCAAGAATATGGGTCCCAAACCATGTTCTAATTAGATAATGTAAACATTTGCTAACCTAACCTCACCTAACCTAACCTGGTACTGGTCAAGGTTAGGTTAGGTTAGCAAATGTTTACATTATCTAATTAGAACATGGTTTGGGACCCATATTCTTGACCAGTGCCGAAAAATTAATAAACTTGCAAATACACAATGTTACACGTTTAAATTTACCGCCAAAGTACTATTGACTCTGAGTGTACCTCTAAAATACAGCGACACCACACCAAGCCTACCCAACAGACTTGTTTGGTTGGCGGCACTGGATAAACAGGAAATCCCCCGATTCCAAGCAACATAAGGGCTGACAACAATCAAGTTCAAATTTAAATAAGTTTAGTTTGCGCCATTTACGTTTTAATGGGGAACTACAAACAGGAAATCCCCTGATTGCAAGCATCATAAGAGCTGACAACAGTCGCAACAATCAAGCTGACGAAGCGACTTTGTGTATGTTTGGGCACTTTGTCCAGGTCAGCAATTTATATTGCAAATTGTGTGACCTGGGTGTATCTTCTTATATTTTGTAGTCTTTCTTATGTGTGGCAATCTTAGTATATAACTATTTCATCTGATTTTTACGCCGCCATATTAGGAATTTTTTTAATTGGGCGGGATTTATGATGCGGTTTTCCAAGCATTTCTACATACTACAGCCATATTTGGCCCATTGTACACCCTGACTAAGAATTTTGCCTATCTGGGGTAGTTTCAACACCAGCAGAGATTGTGAACGTGTCACGATTCCTAAGCATTTTTTTAATCGGTGAAGGCGCATATTCACAGACCCCGATAGGATTCTACCTCGCGTTCCTTGGATCTATAGGCAAGTACGCCTAATCACTAGACTACCGACGCCCCATTTGATCCCTTACAGCTGTTTAGGCGTTTAGGTTAGGCGCTTTGGCGTTAACTGTCAATTGTGACACTTTTCAAGGACAGAAGGCGACCGCCGCTAAAATTTTCCTAGAGCCGTTTCTCCCGCTGCAATTTCTTAGAAATCGCACTCATTCATGGAAAATAATAGATAATTACAAATGGTCTCTCTAACATAAAGTTAGATGCTTTTAAACTCAAAACTCCGCTGCTTCTCTTATAGATGCCACGACCTAGTCGCAGGTAATCCCAAATCACGTGCCGATTTCGAACCAATTCTGTTAAAAGAACTCCCATTTTCGACATTTTTCTCCTTTCTAAAACGTTTTCTTTGGGAGGAAATACTTCAGCAAAATTATGACTTCAGTCAGACACGCATATGTATAGCGTCACGTGTGATTCTTTACCGCTTCTAATGCCACGCCGGTTACCTTAACTCAATTTAGGACAGCTTTTAGCAAAAAGAAAGAACATCGCGCGGATAATATCTTATCCAAAAATCAAAAAAACACTCAAATTGAATTTTTTACATCAAGAAAAACGAAACCAATGCTTCCCCACACGCTGTTAATTTTAGGATGTTTAAACAGATTCAAAACTCGCGTCTAACACCGGTTACATTAATTTAGACGGAACTAACGGTAAAAACAAAACGTTTGACGACCACTGGCGGTAATCTGGCGGGTAATCTGAACCAAAAATTAAAAAAAAAAAAAACGCTCAATTCTCATCGAATTTTCAAGAATGTACATTGCATTTGCAATCCTATAATCAACCCGCAACTACCCAAACAAAAATATAATTTTCGAGAAGGTAGAGCATAAATTCTTCGCGCAGGTGAGCGTCTCATCAATGGCAAAACTTCTAGTTTGAGTACCGTCAAAATCGACTTATTTTTAGTTTTTAAATATGTCCAGTGTGAAGTGGATCCTCAAAGAAGGAAGAGAAGAAGACCAAGGGTAGAATGGTAGATAACCACAAATAGTAAAAGCGATGGAAAAAAAAAAAGAGGGTTAAACGAAAACAAATGCACGGACCGCAAGACTGGGAACCGGAAGGTGATACAGTCATTTCAACCGGAAAAGAGAGAAAGAAATATGTCCAGTGTAGTTACCGCTAGACTCCCTTTAAGGTAGCCCGTGGAGCTTCATTTACTAAAAATTTCGAAAGAACTTGCATACAAATATCAAGTTTTATCAAGCAATTCAAACCCCAACTTAACTGTTAAATAATTGAATTAATGTTATGAGCTGTATAGCTTAAGTAATGACACACGTTTTGTTTTCCACGGTCAACAATGTTGAAAATGTTGTTGATCATACTCTATAACTGAAGCTTACAGTTAATATGACGGAAGGGTTTGTGAAGACCATGAACAACATGACAGTCGTTTTGAATAACTTACAGCTTGACCTATATAGCTGAAACCCTAGCCGTGAATTGAGAAGCGGGGACGGAGCCCAATGTAAACTTGAACTGCGCGCTTGCAATATCGGTACATCCCGAGAAATAGCAGTAGAGGACTGGATTGTAAGTTTAAACATTGCATTTAAAAAATTGTCGATTTTCGAAATTTAAAAAAGCCCAAGACCTCTCCTCTTCCCATTAATTTCCGAATTTTATATGCCAATCAGAAATTCGCATAACATGACGAATTTCTTATGACCGCCTAAAACTCTGGAAAGCAGGGTGGCGGTTAAATATTACCCCCCGCCCAAACGAAACAACCCGCACTCCGATAGCGGACATTTGATGCCCAAATTCCGTTAAAATTGCGCAACAATCGCCGCAATGGCGACAGATTCGAATTTTCAAAAGGCGCGAAAATCAACACTTCGCCCGGGCGCGCCAAAGAAGTCCCAAATTCGCGTAACGGCTTTTTCGGAGAATTATCGCTAATTCTTATTATCATGATGGCATTGATTGCACTGACGTGGACTGAAATTCAATTTTAATATTACTAATAAGCACGTACCGTTAAATCTTGTCGAATGGACTTGAGCTGATCACAAGCGTAGAAGTAGTCCTGCTTTTCGATCCACTTGGACTTGACATTCTGTAAGGATAATTTAAGGACTTCGACTGGACGTACTTCACAAGCTTCGGGGGCCTTGGTCAGTCGCAAGAACGACTTTTCAATGTCCTGGCAAGTGCCCACTATGTGAAATTCGGTCCAGTCAAAGTCGCCCGAGGTGTCCTCAACAAACTTATTATTAACAGAAATACTAAGCAACGCCTTCTTCTTCTTCCCGTTGACGGAACTGTTCTCCGGCGCGGACTTGAGGGACGAGCTGAATCGCGCCGCCCGCTGCTGCAGCAGCTCGGAGTTTTCCTCCACCGTCGAGCCAAACTCTGAATAAAAGTTGGATTTCTTTTCTTTAGCTTTTTGCTGCTTTTTCAGCTGCTTGGGCGTTAGCTTGTTCTTTGTTGGCCCCAATCTGTCTGCTAATTTACCTTTTCCTTTGGTTTTGGGCGTTTTCGACAGCGGTTTGAAGTTTTCGTCGCTACTTGAAGTGCTTTTACTGCAAGAGGAGGAAAATATTGATAGATAACTTGTCAATTTTGAGTGTCTAAAATTTTGGGGCTTCAAAATATGTTATTAAATGAGATGATTTTGCCTATATGGGTGAAAATAACTGCATTTTTATCCAAGTATTCCATTATTAATGTCGTTTTCAATGTTTTGATATACATACAGGATGTCCCAACTAAAACCATCCACCATGAAGAACTTTATAAATGATCAAATTTTAAAAAATCGGCGAGACAAGACAACAATAATTTGAAGGGGGTGTCTTTTACCATGCAAGTCTTACACCTTACTTCATCCCTCTAGCCACCCCCCCAACACCAACTGTAAAACAGTGATAGGTTATTTAAAAGGATTTCTTTTTGGAAAACCTGAAAAGCTTCCGCAATTCTGTGGATTCGTTTTTGAGAAATGGCATTCTGAACTTTCCATTGCGTATGGGAAACGTTAAATTAATAAATTTCAAAAAAATGATCAAGATATTTTATTAAATTTTCATTTTCCAAAATTAATTTGAATAGGAAGAATGTGAAAGTTTCACCTGAAAATACATACCTAGAAGACCTTCGCCGGCGCGCGCTGTGCGCCTTCTTGTATCTATGGGAGGCCGGAGAAGGTGACCTTGAACTCGAAGAAGACTTACTGCGCCCGCGCAACGTAGACGCGCGAGCGCCCAACCGCGCGCCCATCGCCGCCGACAAGCCCCCTTTCTTGGACGGATTTTGAAACTGCGCCAACTGCCCGGGCACAGTTTTAGGAACTAATGTCATTCGCTCACTGTATATGCTGGGCAACGGCTCCTTGGACCAATCCTTGACCCAGATCTCGCCCGACGACGCCGCTTGGGTGATTTTCCCCTTCAGAACAATGTCCACTTGGTCTCTATCCAGTGCCGTCTTGCACTTTGCGTAGCAACGGTTCACGTAGTCCTTCAGATCTTGAGGCCACTCGTCCGTGGGATTATTAAATGCATTTGGTTTGGGCTTCAGAGCAGGTTTTGGAGGCTCCGCGGGGAGCGGTGGGGGCGGCACGGTGATATCAGGCGGGGGCACCGGAGGCAAGGGCGGCATTGTTTCCGGAGGAGGGGCCGGCTTGGGCGCCTGCTTTTCGGGGGGAGGCAACGGAGGCATGTTAAAATTGTACATGTTGTAATTGTTTTGCTGATTGAACATGTTGTTTTGGTTATTTTTGTTGCGTTTGCGTTTTTTCTTCGACGCGCCGCTATTGAGCGAGTTACTCTGTTGCACGTTTTCATTGGGGAGTCGTTTGTTGTTGAAACTAAACCTAATGTTACCGAATGGCTTTGGAGTGTTTAGAAGAGGAGGTTTGCTTATGACTGGCATCAGTGTGGAAGTGTTTGGTGGAGGAGGACCCGGTGGAAGAGGGGGGTTAGGTTTGTCTTCAGTATTGTCACCATTTGCCTTTTTCTTGTCCATTTCTTCAGTTTTACCATTGTTGAAATTCATGTATGGACCGTAGCCCACTTGGGAGTAATAGTGGTAATAATACCCCTGGGGGCTCATGCCGTATCCCCCAGGATATTGCCCGTACATTCCATATGGATTGTACATCCAATTCTGTTGCTGTGGCGGAGTTTGCATTTGCATCTGTATGCCGTTATGGGTAGGCGTGGGTGGAGAGGCCTCTGCAACAGCGGTTGAGCCTTTATTTTCTTCTTCCATCTCTGCAAGGGCTACCTACAAACGCACAGCCATTTTGATGGGGACATATTAAGGATTGAGCAAGCCTACCTGAAAATCGGAAAAGCAGTACGCAGCATCATCTAATTTACGTGAAATGTTGAACTGTAAAGAAAATGTAATACTAAAAACTTGGTTACGTGTCCTTTTTGCAAAAGTAACGGCACAAATCACTTATTTATCACAATTATCACTGTGGATTGCACAAAGCGAAATGGATCGGAGTTCGACGTCATGCGAGCCGTTACGTCATTGACAATAACAGCAGTGCCAACGGCAAATGGGCCTCAAGCATAAAAATCCCTAAATCGAAATATTCGAATTAATATATACACGGTGCGTAAAAAACTTGAACCTATTTTTTTATCAATTGAACCCCAACATTATTAGTTAGCGTTTATTTATTATCTACAGCTATTTAAAACTATACATTCTAAACACATATTATGTAAAAATTATTTCTTATAAAAGAATATATGTTTTGTAGCAGTGGATTATCGCACAGGCGTACACCTCGGGCGGCACCTACCCTGGGGCGCCGAAAATAACCAAAAAATGTTATCATGTCCCTTTAAAGCTACAAGTCCACGACGTAGATGGAACGTCAATTTTGCAAATGTATATCAAAAAAATTAATAGTAATTTATTTATCATTCGAGACGTACAAACCCTTTCTTGAAAGCCAATATTTCCCCATGCTGCAAGTTTCAATTTCAGATAATTTGTATGCAAGTGAAGAACCATTTTTTTTCGCTTCCAAGCGTACCTAAAATTATTTAAGGAATCGTTTGGGTCAGGACCAAATAAATAATTGATAATGATACAGGTATCGATAAATCGTTAACTAAAATTTCTTTAGAAATTTCATGAAGGGAAGACAAACCGAAACCACCAAATAAGAAAAAAAGGCTTAAATACGAATTGGTTTTTATTTCTATCGTATTATATTAGATATTAATATGTACAAGTAAATTTTGCTTCAATAATTGACCAAAAAAGGCGCTACAATTAAAGAGCAACTGTATTGTATAGTATTAAATCCAATTTATATGACTTTAGATCAAATAAATGATCAATTTAGCGGAATAGAATTCTTCACAATCCAGTCAAATCATCAGACGATTTAGTTAAATCAGATAAATTGTTACAACAGATTTATTTAAGAAGATCCTATTCAATAAATCGAATTGATTAAAAACTGTTACAGAAACAAGAACAATATTAGAATTAGGCAGTATTATTCTATTAAAATACGGTTTTATGGAGTGTGATTTTGTTGATGTTAACAATTTTGTTGAAAATATCTGTAACAGATACTACTACAAAATACAGAAAGATTTTTCTGTAAATTGAGATTGATTAAAAAACAGTATGGCCTTAGAAAGTCCGACAGATTCTTCTATTTCTACAGTTAAAAATTAAAAACTTAGATTTGTTAGTACTAATTTCGGAATTTGCTAATAAAAACGCGAGGAAATAAACATTTAATGTACAATATTGTTTGTATTTTGCAGAGGTGAAAGTAGAAAAAATGTCGTTCATAGACTCAATTGGCCGAGTGAACGAAGCAAACAAGCTTGTGACGTATAGTTAGTGTCGTGTGCAATGGATTAATGTTGACGGTGCTTCTTCCTCCCGCCGCCCGCTATCTATCGTCTGACGCGTATATAAGGAGCACAGATTTCAATTTTCACTAGTAGTCCGCTAGCACACCCTCATTTACAAATTAAGACTTAAATTTTAAAAAATTTCCTAAAATATGTTTTTTATCAACGATTTTGTCTTTTGACTTGTAATTATCTACATTTTTTCTTTTTTTTTTAACCATATGTCTCGTGTAGAACCGGCTGAAGAGGAGGACAACTCCTAAACAGCCATTGACTTGTAATTTATATAGGTAGTCTTAATTTTCGGGTGACATGCATTTATTATGATTCAGTATACTGTCAAAATTCAAATTCAATGAGAAATCATATGTTGTTTATTTCGGTTCAAAACGAAATATTGCAGCCACACTATTATTGTTAGTACCGTTTCATCAAATAAACAGCAACATATAGAAAAGTATCTGGTCTTACTTTTTACCATTTCATGTAGTAATAATTGTTTTCCTTAATAAATTGGCGTTTTGGAAAACAGATTTTTTGTCCTTTCAAGATTACCAACTTTACAGAATTGGGTAGAAACAACTCCTTAGTTTTAGTTGTACAACCTTTAATTATATATTACACATTGGAAGGAGTAAAATATCAGAAGAGATAGGCAGTATTTTTTTGTCATTACTTATGAAGTCTACTGTATATCGTTTACAAACATTTTCTGCAGTTTAAAAAATAAGGCTTTCCTGCAAAAAAAATTCTAATAAAATAACACTACACGATTATAAAGATTTATTTTAGATATCAACATGTTATAAAAAGCAAACGTGCATTTACATTGTTGCTACAATTTTCCTAAAGTAACATCCTTAATTGGAATCACATTACAAGTAAAAACTAAAATTAAAATAACGCATTTTCTGCCTTTCCGGCACTTTAATTAGAACTACATAATTATATAATGCAGAGGTCAAATAACAAAGTTAAATTCTATATTTAACTACTTCAACGCACAATTCAGATCTTATTTAGCTGTTGCAGCTGCATTACTCTCAATCTTTTCGTTTTCTCCTGCTTTACCCTCAATCTTTTCCTTTTCCGGTCCAGTATGGGTAATGGGAACAACTCGCTCTTGGAAAGCTGGATCCGCAGTATGTGGAGCTGTAATAGTAAGAATCCCATCGGAGGACAAAGTGGACACCACGTCCTTCATGTCGTGTCCATTCGGCAGTACAAATCTTCGCACAAACTGTCGCGAGATGAATCCTTGATCGTCCTGCTTCTCCTCATGTTTTCCTTCGATAAGAATCGAGTTATCCAGCGTCTTCACAGTTATCTCTTGGGGTGCGAAATCTCGCACAGTTAGCTTTACTTGGAACTTGTTCTTGTCGTGGACGATGGATTCAGTGTTTTCGCCTTCTTCGGCGTAGGGCTTTTGCTGGTAGCGGATCATGGGAAAAGCCATGGGATGGAAGAGTTCTTCGGCCATTCGCATTTGGTGCTCGAGCATGCGAAGGGGCCTTGCCATCTCGCGAAACACCAACGGCAGCATCGACATTTTGGATTTTTAATAATTTGTAACAACGCACTAAAATATTGCAATGTTGTGCAATAGTACCTACTAAACTGCGCACTATGAGTTGGGAATTTGAAATTCAATAAACAACCGATGCGCGCTGCGAGGTTTATATGTATATGTATCAAACTGTCCCGTTTCTTTTGCGCAAGCGCCAGTTCTAGAATACGCTTCTGGAAGCGTTCCAGTAAGTTCTGGAATGTTTGGGAAGCATTCCGCTAGTTTCTAGAAAATTCTAGTATTTGTTTATAGTAATAGAAAATATCTAAAAATATTCTATTTTTTCCTAAACTCTATTTGTTTATGAATGTAATACCGATTAACGGTTTCAAGTGCGAATATAGCACATGCGAAAACAATTTAACGTTCACGCGATGCACCTCGATAAATGCAGGATATTTTTATTAATAATGAAATCATGATTGTATGCATACCCAAAGACTCTGAATATGAGTTCGTTTTAATATCTAAATAAATCAGTAAATTATTTTGTGCTTCAAAATTTAACGTATTGAATACACCAGAATTAAAATCAGATTTATCGTGGATATAATTTAATTTAACAGCATGCAAGCATGAAAGTATTTTTTATTTTGCATTAGAAATAGCTATTACAATAGCTTTCCAAAAATTAATGAAGAAGTGACGAAAACTTTGCATATTAAATCTTCGTATAAGCTAATAAAATAAAATAAATTAATAATGGACAAAGGTAACAACATTTTTAACTTAAAGTCAACTAAATAATTAACACTAGAACTGCCAAGAACTTAACTGAAGCAAGATATTATTTACAATAAATGTTCGAATAAATTGCTCCCCCCCCCTCCCAAGCAGTAGCCGAAGCAATTGTAAAATCCGGTTCGCATATTAGCAAGCATTTGTGGGGTAATAGTTGCAACTGCAACCTAAATTTTAATTCGCAGTTCTTCCAGTATGGTAGCTCCTTCTTCTTCAAATTCATACATTTTCGACTTAATGTAAAGCGACACGAAGGAAGCTTGAAGTGATAAGCCTGGGGATCTATGCGGCCAAGGAAATGTGCTTACGGTTCCAACTGCACGATTAGGAAAGATATTTGCTAAGTACCTATTCCCGTACGGCTAACGTATTGTGGACAGGGCCACCATCTTGTTGGAACCAAATTTCATCCAGTCCGTTCTTTTATGGTTGGCTGGAGTGAGCCACCCGTGTTCCTCAAAGTTCCTCAAAATTCGGTGTATTGTATTAGTACATGGGATAGGTCGATTATCGAACGTTACTGCCATTTAATAATTTGTACTTTCTCGTGCATATCATAGACATTCATATCAATATTACTGTTATTATTTTGGTTCTTATTTTTTTAATAAAAAAACGCAAATTCCGTGAAGCTGTGGCTGTGACATGCAGCTGTCATATTAAAGTCATAGTTAATGCTAAGGTGATAAAAAATTTAACTGGTCGCATCTATTTACCTATGGCTATGACTAATATTAAAACATCAAGATGCATGGATCCAAATGTTTTTTATATCATACGGTAATAGTGTAGACCGCCAATCGGCATAATAAATATTATTGTAATTACAGGTAAACATTTTAATCGGTTATTAAAATCTCTAGTAGTACACAGAGAAATAATTGATGAGGGATGATTGGGGAAAAAAAATGTTTTTTTTACTTCAGATACACGGTGATTACTTTATTTTGTAACAGGTACATAGGTAGGCTACACACAGTACAGCTGTTTGTATTCCATAGGTTATTTAGTAAACTTTACATTGTTTAAATAATTAAAAATCAAAGTAGTTACGTTGGATGTACTTTTTTTCTCACGCATTCATACTACCGTCCCCCCCCCCGGAACCGCTTTCGCATTACTTCAGGGGGGTGCGGGCTTCGCTTACATACTAAACATTATGCAACATGCACCCTAAACTTAACTAAGCGAATGCGGTGGCCCCAGTCGGGATTCGATCGCCCCAACGGAGCGACCGCATTTGCTGTGACCTCAAGTGGCCAATGCGTTCTCGCACTCTACCACCGAGGTCCCAACGTTGGATGTACTAAGAAACTACAATGAAACTATTGTAATGTTACCACCTGCTCAGGCTAGGAAACTGTAAGAAACCTTAGCCGGGGTAGCGCAATATGATCTGCTGTAGCTGAGATACTTCAAAGCGCAATCGCCAAGGGAAGCTGCTGAGATAACTCAAAGCACTGGGCAGGTGAAGGGTTATGGAAACTTGACGCTGCAGCTGAGTTACCTCAAAGCTCAATCGTCAAGGGAAGCCGTAAACTGCTGAGATACCTCAAAGCTGTGGCAGGTGAAGGGTTAAGGACACCTGTAAAGGAACTGTGCTTCTTGACGTTTAGATCAAGAATAATCCCTTCAGGACAATTTACTTCTGCTTTTATAGGTCAAACAGTGGGTGCTGGATCGTGAGAACCCACTGCTCTATGGCCCTATTAAGTCTGGAACTAATAATTTTGGTAAAAATAAGTTAAGTATCTGTTAAAAATCAAAAGAACCAAACTAAATAAATAACTCCCATAATTTAGTGTTTACTTAACACGTCTATGTGTGGAAAGTTACTCATCAGAGTATATTTCAACAAAAAAGTAATAATTTAGAAAGGCTATAGACTAAACTAAAGCAACCATTTATCACAACAGACCGCGCTAAAGTCAGCTGTCATTGAATATCTTACGTACTTGAGGTCAATTAATCCAAAGTAATATTGTTAACCTATTTATCTGAAATAAATAGCTGAAAAGGAATGTTTTAAATATGGAAATATAAAATTCAACTACCGAGTGGATAGTTGTCTTACAAATCCATTCATTGTATATGAATTAGGTCTACTCGTAAAGGACAGACTCTTTACAAAAAATAAACAGGTGCGAAGGAACGGCCGTTCCCAAGATCAATGAGGCGTGATTTTCAAACGCCAACCTAAATTCATTAGCAGTTACATTTAACATGAAATATATAAGCGAATATAGATTAAAAATTTAAATTATTAGCATAATGTCCAAAATTTCAACTGTCTGTGAGAATATAAACATGATCGCAAACGCGTAATGGGTAATCATCTTCAGCAAGGTGTTGCGCTAATGTGACAAGATAAGGATGAAGCAGGTTTGCTTTTAAAATGTTAAATATTGAACTTTGGCTAAAGCCTACAGTTCTTGTAAATGCATGTTGGCTTTATGGGGATTACCAGTTACTTGTTCGATGACTGCCGCCTCAGCATCTACAATTATGACATATCGTTGTCTCACCTTTGCCTTGGAAAACTGTCCATATTCCCACAAATCCGGGTATCTTTGTGCATATAGTCCACCGCCCCTCTGCATTCTCCCAAAATCAACATATCCGTTGCCTAGCTATTAGAATACATTGAAACTGATTGTTATTACCGCAAGAATCTACACTGATCAACAACTTTGTCCAGAAGTTTATTAAGTTTTGACCAAACGACAGTTGACATTTGCCTGTCCAAAGGAGTATCACTGCAAAACAATATTTTCTACAGTTAAAAAGAAAAGTTAACTATACATTTCATGCACATTTGAGAGGTATAGATTAACTACTATTGTAGGCATCTTCATCATCATTGAAAGCCTTTTTGTCCCACTGCTGGGCATCGGCCTCTTCTCTGCCACGTGTTCCTCCTCCACGCAAAGGTGGAAGCACGGGGCATCTACAGTTTAACATCGAATCCGAACGTTTTTAACATTAAGATCTTACGGTTGCAAGCCGGATTGGGAAATTGTGTGTGGTGGGTTGCAGACAAGATTTTTATAAATCTGCATAGGTTTCTAACCCAAGCCAGAATCGATGATTTACTCAGAAAGTGCTCCACCAACTGAGCTAACACCACACCATTTTTTGTATAGTAGGCGTAAGTAAGGTAAAATGAAATTAGTTTGACTATAATTTCTACACCACTTCACGATTTGCTGCATATTATGCAAATAATTTTATTTTGACTTCTTTACCGAAACGTTAACAATTCCAGGTTTTTTTCCGTTAACGTTTATAGGTATTGTTTTTATCTTTTAACTCCCTCAAATAATTAACAAATTTTCTGTAATAATGTATGTACCTACAATTTGTTGGCTTATATGTATTGGATTTTTAAATTCCAAATGTCAAATATTAAAGCTCCCCCTGTATATAGTAATCCTGGATGGGTCTCGCCGTTCTTGTTGTTGTTATTGCGTTCATGGCGTCACGCAACCAACCAAGGTTAGCGACACCGGTGACGTAAAAAATCGGCTTGTCAGTTAGACATTTGTTATTGTTTGTGAAACGTCAACCTATTAATTTTTTTAGAAATTTAGCATAAGACCTAAACATTCCCTTTAACTTTTAAGCGCAAAACGTGTAATGAAGTGGTAGCCACCAGTTACAATTTACAAATCCGTTATTCGATCGTAGGTTAAGTTTAAAGTATTTTAGTGACTACAAAATCACAATGGAACTGCAAGCAAATGAATATTTACAGAAAAGAGAGTGGAACAAGGCTGCTGAGTTGTACAATAAACTTTTATTGACGAAGCCTTACAATAAAGATCGTCTTATTTCGTATCTATTAGGCCGATCAGAATGTTTCCTCGAGTTAGGACAGTATGAGGCAGCAGTCGTTGATTGCAGGAAGATTATCAAATTGTTGGGGGAAACTAAGGAAGGAATCACTACGAGCGGGACTCGCGCTCGTTCAAGGCTAGTCCATGCTTTATTTGCCCTGCAAAGGTTTGGAGATGCAGAGATTGCTACTAGGGAATGGTTAGCTCTTAGTAAAAATTCCGAAGTTCCCAAGCTATTGGAGAAGCTACACATTGCTATGCATGGGTCCCAGCAGAAGGCCCTCCTGGAGAAAGAACTCTCCGCATTTTCAGCCAAATTCCAGTCAGAGTTCAAGACCGATGTAAGTATTCAGTTGTTGGTTAAGATTTACCTTTACTTTGTGATTTCTTACCTTAATTGAAATTTATATTAATTAATAATTCAATTGGTTATAAGAAAGAAAAAAAAACCCGTTGAAATTGTTATGACTTAATTTTAATTTTACTTAAAGTTTTTGCAAGCTGAGTCATTGCCTTCTTGCGCTTATTGCAACCTAACATGCAAAGACAAGGCCGAGTTGAGGGCTCATTGCCAGACAGAGAGCCACCAGATCATCATCATGTCGGATGAAGGGAGAGATTGGCACTGGCGGCCTCCACCTCGAGGTATGAACGCGGATGCCTACACACAGTGCAAGCATTGGACTGAAAGACAGAGTTGCCGGTTTGGGACCCAATGTGTGGAAGCCCATGGACTGGAAGAGCTGGTGGAGTGGAAAGAACGTTACAAGTACCGCCAGATGAAACTGCAACGCGCTTATGAGAAAGAATTGTTTGGTACGTACAAATATGGTGATAATTTGACCGAAATTTTTTAAAAAGTATAAATTGGGAAAGCCGTATACTAGACAATTAAGTATATGAGATATTTTTATTTTTAATGGCAACACTTTGTTTTAAGATAACCTAAAATTAATTAGATATATTTTTATTTAAAATTCTTAAGCATTCGTATATGTATTCTACGTAGGGGCTTTACACTGTAGCTTGTATTTTTTGTTTTATCCCTTGTTAACCCTCTATAGAGGGTGTTTGAACTCATAGTAACCAGCCAATTATTCGTAACCCATACTGATTTATACTGGGCGGGTAAAAAACCATGGGAGACATGATGAGACTTCGATATTTTAAATGAAACTTGCTGTGAATTTTATTATTTTGGATTCTGTATGAAATTCTGAGTCCACTCATGTACTTCATGTGGTATTTTTAAGAAACTTGATCATTACACCAAACAGATTTCAATTATTAAACAAACTGCACAGTAATGGCTATAACATTAAATTGATTGATTTATTAATTAGTTTTTTAACAAATGTACCCAAGAGACCACTCTGAGAATGTTAAATATATTTCAATTCCATATTTCGGTGATATATCAAAGATTATAATGAAAACGAGTACGTTTTATTTATCTATATATTGTATGTCTTGAGTCAGAGCTCCATGTTGAAATATTTTCGAAATTAATCTTCACACATGAGCTATCAGAATCAAACCAATGAATAAGAAATCATCACAATGTTATTTATAATTCCCTTCAAATGATAAGAAGTTTCTGAGAGTACGCAGTATTAATTAATAATTCAGAATCTAACCTAACATTGAGGCTATTTGGAAGGTTTCAAGTCTTAGAATTATAGGGAAACCCTTGAAATTTAAATTGTAATAAAACATTTCCAAATTTGTCATTAAAAATAGATGGTGTGGCAAGTTGTACCTTGCAGGACGAAGACTAGACAGAGACATTTAAAAATAGAATACCCTGTATATTTCATGATTTAAAAGCCCATTAAATGAGCTCTTATTTGATATAAAATATAGGACATCTAAAGCTCATAGTGAATACAATATTAAGAGAATTTATTGGTAATTAAGAAATTTTGGTTTAATTTTTGTTGTATTTATATTTGCATAAGAGTTTCACATATAAAGTCAATTGTATTTAAATCTGTAAAAAAAGAGAGTGTAGAATATTCAAGAAGGAATGGTAATGCGAAGTCAAGGAATGATTCGAACTTCTCCTTTTGGGAATTTTACATCAATGTCCATCAGCAAGGAAGTATCTAAAATAGGTTTCAAAAAACGGAAGGTTAGTTTGCCCCTGCTTGTCTAAACACCCAATATTCTGGTCAGAATGGTGTAAAAAATTCTGCGAATCATGTATGACACGAACCAGAATTTTGTGATAAATTCTGTTTGTGAGCATCCGCGAATAGGTCAAAATTACGTTGACATCTATGAGAAAACTGTCAAAATAATCATGTGACTGTCGATAATGTAGAATTCTGTGAAGGTTTCATGGTATAGGGTTGATGCATAAGTTCGTAGCGTTTTCATTAATTTATTTTACATGAACTGAAGGACGCGAGCAAGATAAGAGAAAGTGTGGTTAGCGGCGGCTTAAACACGTGGTAAAACATTTACGTCTCTGCTCTCTTGTTTGCGCATTGATACGACGCAGATCTGAACAAAATTCCGCAGAATTTAAAACAAGCATTTTGTACGAAATTTTACGTCGTTTACTAGTCTAAATTACATGTCCCTTCCACCTGTCTCAACGTTTCATGACAATCGTTTTCACTACTAGAAGCCAGATCAAGCCCATACTTGTATAATTTTTTTTGCATGTTGAAGCCATACAGTTTTGGATGTAAATAAGCAAATGCAAGCCATATACACGGTAAGGTTGGATGTATTATTGGAATTGAAATATCGTGTTACCTCTCATTATCAAAACAATCTCCACGGCAAATACATAGGGATGCAGATGAGATCGTGTAAACCAAACAGTGATGGGTTTATAATAACATACCTAATTAAATATGGCGCGAACAAAAACAAACTTAGTCATGTCAACTTTCGAACAGTGACGGTGGATGTTGAGTTACGCATTCAGAAATAATATTTGGTGGTGTAGATTGGTAAACAACTGTAGCAACTGAACTATTCTGTGATTGTACAAGTAAATATTTATAGTAAATGGTATTATATGGCTTAAGTAACGACGTTTGTTTTGCTTTCTGTAGCAGTCTTTTATCGAAAATCATTCTGTAATAGTATACAGGGTGACTTTAATAGTTATGCAAATATTTTAAGCAGTGATTCCTCACATCTAAAAAGTACAATATACGCAAGATGGCCTTTAAAAATTGTTATAGTTTTTGAGAAACACAATGAAGTTACCTTGTTTGAAAACCGATGAATTTTTCAAATTGAATTTTGAGGTGTGACCAGTTGAATCAGACGATTTTAAACTGAAATTAAGAAGGTGGTAAAGTTTATAAAGTATCTGCAATAAGAAACTCTCGGCTCTTTATGAATTAAAGAATAAGCTCATTTGAATTAAGAAAGACGAAAAGATGAACAACGAACGGAACATTTTTTTGTGATTGTGAAAAACTGAATCATAAAATAAATTACAATTAAAGCCAAGTCGCTAAAGGAGATGCTCAAAATGCTGACCAGCATTGGCAGTACAAGCTTCCGCACGGCGTATTCAAGATCTCCGAACGCGTTCCAAAACTCGTGCACTTTGACGAATTTGCAATGCGTTATTAACTCGTCGTTGGAGTTCTGCAACTGTGTCGACTGGAGTACTGTAAACGAGTTGCTTCATGTGACTCCATACAAAAAAATCACAATACTTAAGCCAGGCGATCTTGGGGGCCACAAGATTGGTCCATTACGGCCTATCCAATGATACTCATCCAATAATGAGGTGAGGCGCCATCGGTCTAGGACATTTGGGCGCGGCCGTTAGGGCGCGGCCGTAAGGGCGCCGCCGTTAGGGCGCCAGCCACAAGGGCGCGAAGACACTAGGGCGCGGGCCGTTAGGGCGCCGAGACACTAGGGCGCGTGGACACTAGGGCGCGGACCGTTAGGGCGCGGGACACTAGGGCGCGAGACTCGCTGTTATAACTTGTTACTCATCTGTATTTTAATTTTAAATAATAATAATTTATTTATATTATTTTTTTATTTAATATTAATTTATCGGCTGTGGAAATTCTAGGAAGAAGGATTAAAGTAGATGAATGTTTGATTATATATATATATATATATATATATA
>JABXWE010009153.1:0-10080 GCA_014611495.1 Limonius californicus | reverse complement strand
ATGAATTTTGTTTGTTAATTTGTAAATTGTTTATATTGTTATAAACAAGTTTAAAGTATTTTAAAAACCTATGAAGATTGTACAGATAAATATTTAAATTTTCATTGGTTGATTTGAAGTTTGCATGAGCAGAAGATACCAAATTTGGTAAATTTTCGGAATTTAGTCGGTTATTGTTACTCAAAGTAGAAACACGTATTTTCGTGTGCTCCAAATTTTGAATATAAAACCATTAAGTTTGAATTTTGTATAAATTGGGTGTGGTCAATTTTAATTTTTATAATAACTTTATAAGGTTATGTTTTGTGAAGAATATTAAAAATGTAAACGTTATAAATCTAATTTGAAAGTTAATTGTGTCTAGTGTGGATAAATATAAAAAGAACCTTCCTTCTGTTAAGCCCTGAAGTTGAGTTTAATTTTAAATTTAAGTGGTTTACTGAAAAAGAATATCAATTTTAAAATCAATTAAAAGTGATTTATAAAAGATCTTACTACGTTGGAATAACTTATCTGCTATAAGTAATGCAATTATACTAAAATTTTAAAGTATAATATAGGAGATTTACAACACTTAACTAAAGTTGTAATTTGAACATTGGTCAACGATCACGGATGCAGCCAGACGTTTGCAGAGATGATTCAACAGTACGAGATAAAGCGAGAATTCGAGCAGCCGTTGCAGATTTAAATTGTGCGATTAAAGGCGAGTTCACACAGTACATCAACAACATAAGTCCACAATTGTTTAATAATTGTATTTGCATAATTTTTTTATTATTATAACTTTATAACTATCTGTAGCGAGGTCACGAACTGTAACCCTGAGATTTTTTTTTATAAGCTGGGATATTAAGAAATTGATTTATTTGTGTAAATAATTATATTTATAATTATAATTATAATTATATTATAATTTATATTTATTTTTTAATTTGTACTATTGGCGTAACCAACGTATAGAATTTAATTTTGAGCTAGCCGAGGTAAAGAAATTTTATTTAGTTTTATAATTTATTTATTAACCTATTACATAGCATATATTTATGTCACTATCAACGGGGAGTTTAATAATTATTATTATAAATTATAATATATAGCAATACATTATTTTTTTAAACGATCGCAGATACGATAAAGCACAAAAATTGCTAAAATAATATATCCAAAACGTAGATTAATTTTACTATATTTTAGCTAATTTTTTTATTCTTCCTAAATTTTTTACTTTATTAAAATCTTGGACATGTTATCTACTAATTAAAAACCCGTATATGAGACATTAACGTAGTGACGATTATAATTAGAAAATTGTAATTGCAACTTATTTTAAGCCACTTCAGCACTTCCGTAAAGCCAAAACACATAGAATTTCTTTTTATATTTTATTTCCAGTTTACTATTTTCCAATACAATAAGTTGCAACTTCCATTATACCTAGAACGTTGTATATCTAATATAATCAAAATTTATAATACCTAAAATTTGAAAACGGTAATCTATGTAAAAATGGGTATTTTTCAAAATTCGTTTGTATTAATGTTCTTCTATTTAATTTTATAAAATTAACACGGGATGCGAGGTAGCAATAAAAGAAATTATGAAGTAAATGGCAATCCTGGAATATTGATTATAATAATTAAACTATCTGTATATAAAACTTCAGAAATGCTCCAATTAAGTTAAAATAAATAAATTAAATAGCGGAAAACAACCCAAGCTATAAACAAAAAGAAAAGGTAGCATCATCTCATATTAAATGAATGTTTTAAGTGAATATTTTCGCATTTTCATTGAATGAGCGTATGCATATTTTGACAATTTTTGTAATAAAAAACCTGAGACTGGTGCTAAAAAATATACAAATATTAAAAGATTAATCTGAATAACAATTAATATCAGTTATATCTACAGTATTGGAATTGTCAAGGTTCCATAGGTATACTCGAACCTCTGCGGCTACTACTAATGATCCTACATAGTCTGCATTAATTATTTAATGTACATCCAAAAATGTATATCCATCTTCGCAGTTGTACGTATTTCCTGAAAAGGTTTTGTATTTAAACCTGTTAGCATTGACGCTATTGTTTGAACGAAGATGTAGTTTTCCAATTTCTTGTAGTAAGATCCTTTGTTTGCTTGCAATGCAGTGAGAGCTATTCAAGTGATCGATAACTGTTAATGCTGTCTGAAGTACTCTTGTAGAATTATTTTATAATTTCATGAAGTAGCAACATTTATAGGTCAGCATACCAAATTCCAAGAACTTCTAGAGCTCTTAGTTGAGTATTTAAAATTTACACCTTCTAGTTCGTTGTTATTTTCTTAAAAAATATATATGCAACTCTTTACAAGCTATTTCAATAATACCTTAATAGCCATTTACAGTCTTTTTGTTCCGTACATATTTTGTATAATTGCTTCTTCTAACAGAGTAGGGTTTGTAAGCCCTCTTTGCACGTTGGTCAGACCGGAGACTAGTCCATCCCGTCGAACAGTAGTAGAATAAAAGTTCGCATGACAGACTTTACGTGCCCTCCCAAGCGCGCGCTTTGGACACGTATTTTCACTATATTACGGTGTCTATAATATATGTACATAATTTTCTTGTCATAACTCATGCTGGAAATGCGCCAACATATACAAGGATGATTAGTCAATTATAGTCCCTAACATAGAAATCATTGACCATCAAATGAATAATTATTGACGTTAATATATGCCAAGGTGCAGGTTCCTATCTTCGTGTTTATAAAAGCTATACATTTAATACCACTGTGATGCTGGTGATTTTGTTAAAATATATAAATTCGAGACAAGGGCTGTGATAAAATACATGTTCAAGTAGGGTTCATCACTGCTGGAAATTTATAATGACATGTCCTGCGTGTTGGGTGATTCTACCCCGTCATATGAAGTAACTAAGAATTGGTGCCAGGATTTCAAATTAGCAAAGAATTCGTGTTAGCATGCACCAGGTGCTGGACCATCAAAAACTGTTGTAACTCAAAAAAATATTGATTTGGTCCGTGATGACTGACGGTCAAATATATTGCTGCGACGTGGCTTTTCCGTTGGAAGCGTCGAGAAAAATTTGCACTAGAAACTGGGTCTAAACAAATCTGCTCACGATGGATTCCGAAAACATTGTCACTTGATCAGAAGCGGGCCAAGCTTCTTACTGCTGCGAGCAGTTTGTGATTAATGGATACGGATTTGAATGGATTCTTGAAAAGATTTGTAAATACAGATGAAACCTGGGTTCATCGCTTTGACCCAGAGTCAAAGCGGAGTATGGAGTGGCGGGATCGTGGGTCCCCGCCCCCACAAAACCTCTGCATAACTTTGCCGGCCGGATAGATAATGGCAACAGTGTTTTGGGATTCTGAGGGAGTTGTTCTTGTTCATTATTTACCACACGATCACACAATAACGGGAGACTATTACGCAAAACTCATACTAAAAGTATCTTCTTCTTCTTCTTTTTTGTATAGGCCAATGGCCTGTTAATTACCTACAATAGAGTAGGTTTTGTGAGCCCTCTTTGCACGTATGCCGGGCAGGAGGCTGACCTAACCCGTCGAAGAGAGAAGAGAAGTTCTACTATAAGGTTTACGATTGTCAAAGATGTTTGTATGACAACCGGGACCGACGGTTTTACGTACCCTCCGAAGCACGACCGGTTGCATATGCCACTATGTTGGTCTATACCCATCCAAATACTGAGCAGCGCGGATTGTGCTGGACTACGAATACCGTTTGACCGGCGGCGTCCGCAGCGCTCCGCTATGGAACCGGTACTAAAAGTATATGAGGCTATAAAGCACAAACGGACGTGGAAAATTGAAACGACGTGTTCTGTTCCACTAAGGCAACGCTCCCGCTCACAAGAACTGTGTTTCTATGGCTGCTACCCACAATGCTGGATTTGAAAATTTAGAATAACCCCCATATTCGCTAGATCTGGTCCCCAGTTATTTCCACATGTTCTCCAAACAAAGAACTAATTTTTCGGACGATGAAGAAGTGGTTGCTGTCGATGAGTGGTTTGCAGGACAGGACAAAGATTTTTTTCTAAAGGCATTCAAGCTCTCCAGCATCTTTATACTAAGTGTGTTAACCTTTTAAGGGGTTATATTGAGAAATAAAATTGTTTCAAATGTCTAAGGCATTTGCTTATGTATCTGGGACAATAAATGATGAGCCACTCTCGTATTTGTAATTACATGTCGCATTAAAAAGATAGAAAATATATGTTTTCATTGTCTTTATTGGTGGTTAGCTGTACGTAGATTTCCTGCACACTTACTTTAAGAATGTTTCCAAAATAACTTTGCATACCCCAAATAATCTTGATTAGTTTAAATTTAACAAATTGGATATTTTGCACTAATACAACCTACCTAGGCTAATGTATATTAATTTTATTATATTGCATTTTTGATGTTGTCTTGAATAAATAGTCGTGAAGTGTTATCCAAATCTACTGTCATAGGGTTTGTGTCTATCGCTTTCCTTTTTTAAAGCCATCTTGGAACATAAAAAACCAAACATTTGTTTCAATAGGTTTGCTTCCCAATACGTTTCATTGTTCCCTTTTTCTACTATCGAAAAATTATAATTATTGACAACAAAAATAGATTTTTTTCAATTGCTGTATTTTGTAATGCATAGAACTACGGTTTGTATGCTCAAATGACCACTGATGTTCTCACATCTTTGTTGAACTTCTATTTAAATTACTGCGAGATATAAGACATTTTACCATTACATATACTACCAAAAACAGAACTTTAATGGTGAAAAGATTTTCAGTTTAATGGCAATTAAGGGTACGTAAAAAGTATTACTCTTCTTCATTTCATTCCCTTGCTAGAGAAGTTGAAGGCTATTGAAAAACCTGAGAATGTCTCTGAGATTCAAGTCCCTTATTTCGGTAGGTGTGCTAGTCTCCTTTACGAGAATGTTGTCTCTACGTCGACCGGCAGCATTGCATCTACATAGGATGTGTTCAGCCGTTTCTGCTGCCTCATTGCATAGGCGGCATATTTGGTCCTCGGCCTTACCAATCTTGAATAGATGGTATTTTGTGGAGCGTGGCCTGTGAAAAGACCGGTAATGGTCTGCAGCTCCTTCTTGCTGAGAGACAATGCGATCATTGCTTTGTTTTGCGAAATAGTTATAAACTGTTTTGCCTGACGTTGTCCTGGTGTGTTTTCCCAGTACGAGGATTTCATTTGTTCCCCCATAGGCTGACCTCGTGCTTAATGTGGCTTTTCTGTATTCCACAACAAGGTTCAGGTCCAGTGTATGCCGTTGTTGCACCTCTTTTTGCGAGTTCATCGGCTTTTTCATTGCCTGGTATACTCTCGTGTCCTGCAACCCATCATACAGTTACGTGGTTTTTGCTGGCCAGTTGCTTGAGGTCGCCCAGGCATTCGCAGACAAGCTTTTTTATAGTGTGTAATATATATAATATGTGTAATGTGTGTAGTATATGTAGTGTATGTAAGGTATGTAATATATGTAATGGGTGTAGTGTATGTAGTGTATGTAGTGTATGTAGTGTATGTAATGTATGTAATGTATGTAATGTGTGTAATGTATGTAATGTATGTAATGTAGGTAATGTATGTAATGTGTGTAATGTATGCAATGTATGTAATGTATGAAATGTTATGTAGTGTATGTTGTGTGTACAATGTATGTGACGTGTGTAATGTATGTAATTATGTAATGTATTTAATGTAATGTAACTTAGTAGCTATCGCATATGAGCATCTAAATCTTAAAGGGATCCTAAAATGACCTATATATCTACCAATATTAAAGCCATTTTTGTAGGTATGTATGATATCTACTTGCTGTATCTTACCCAAATTAAAGGAATTGTTAATGTCTTTCTGTTTGAGAAATAGTAGCGTAGCGAAATTGTAATGACTTCGACGTTATGGAAACAGTTAAAATTTGAGTTTCAGCATTTTTCTAATTGCAGAAAAATTAGATAAATCATGATACTGGCTTGTGTGCTTTCTGTTATTAAAGGATAGTATTTTATAATAAGGTTGTAGAACATTCCTCCATTTCTTCTTCTTCTTGAAGACCTTCTCCGTTTTCAGAGGTTAATTACTACTTGGTTAAATAGATTTCGATCTTCAGCTGCTCGAAACAGTTGTGATGCCGCCATTCCTGTCCAATTTCCTATATTGCAGAGCCAAGATAATCCATTTCTTCCCACACATCTTTTTCCATGTATTCTTCCTTTAATTATCGTTTGTAGTAATTTATATTATTTGTAGTGTGTCTTAGTATATGTCCAAAGTGGGTGGTTTTCCTTCTTTTAATCATACTCTTTACCTCTTTTTCATTGCCTATTTTCCTTAATTTTCTTCATTGGATATTCGCTCTATCCTAGAAATGGTCAGGATTCGCCTGTATGTCGGCATTTCGAAGGCAAGATTATTTTTTTAGCGTCCAAGCCCCATGCCATACAATAATGTCGACCAGACGTAACACTTAATAATTTTATTTTTAGAGGGAGTTGCAGGTGATTGTTGTTGCTAAGTATAGATTTATACTTGAGGAATGTGTATTGTGCCACCTCTATTCTAATTGTAATTTCCTCATCAGGATTTAGGTCGTTATTTATTACTGTTTGATTAATCATTATTTGTGGTCTATTACCAAGCGGGTTGTTTATTATCATGAGTCTCCACAATTCTTTTCCTATACTTTTATGCATTCTCAGACCATTTTTTTATTTACAGTGGACATATTGCCTCAATATTGAAAAAAAATACGTAGATAAGTTTCCTGCTGATGTAGTGACGATGACAATAAGATACTAATTTTGAGGCACGTTGGTAGCCCTTAACGTGTAATTAAACATACATTCTTATACGCCATAGAACTGTAGATTGTTCTTCTATAGCTATTAATGAACTTTTTATTTGAAAAGGGCAAACCTTTTAGAACAAAAATCGTTTTAAAGGCAAACCCATAACAATATGAAACTGCGCGGCTCAGAAAGCTCGACTAATATCATTATCCGTTAGAAACACAAAGGCCTGCGCTGGTACCATCTGCGACGAAATCAGGAAATGCTTGTTATGCCAAACGTGGATTCCTAACGTGGTCTTACCACCATTAGAATATTCATGCAGATATTTTGCATACTCTAGCGAACGCTTCAGATTTATTTCTATTATGATCTACTTTAGTTTAAATCAAACATTTATGTAAATAATAAGTTGATTGTTGCTTTCCGCAATTATCCCCAAGGCATATCCACATACCTTTATACTAAAATTGTGAAATTGTGATTGAATGTAGTTGGCTGGTCTAAATTGAAACGTTGGTGGGCACGTTCTACAATATTAACAACACAATTTGTAGAAGCAGGTGGGAATTCGTGCCACAAATGAAGGCAAACGATTGAAATATTCAATTGACTGGTGATCTAATTTACACGCTTCCTAAATTACGCTATAATATATGAGTAGAGGAAGAACGAGAGTTCTGGAGCCTCCCGAGGTCACCCCCCACCAACCACTTTCAAGGTTAGTCTATTTTAATGTCATGGTCACTTGCGTCAAGGTCAGACCACTTTAAAATATTATGGTCAGGCTATTAATATATAATGTTAAGGTCAAACTTATTAATAGAAATAGAACACATACCATGATGTATAATGATAAAAGTATTTATTTAAACAAATTTAAACTTATTAATAGAAATAAAACACGATGCGAAAAATATAGTAAATAAATGCGCTCTACAGGCATTTCAGAAGTAGCAAATTTGTTTTCAGTTACTTTCTGTTACATACGGTGGAAATGTATTGAAAATGAATAGGAAACAATGTTCTTGTCACTGTCACCCTTGGAGTGCTTCTGCTTAGCTGAGTCGTCCTGAAGCGATTTTCCGATAATGTTTGCTTCAGAGGTGGAATTGAATGGGAAACATTGTTCTTATCACTGTCACCCTTGGAATGCTTCTGCTTAGCGGAGTCGTCCTGAAGCGATTTTCCGATAATGCTTGCTTCAGAGGTGGAATTGAATGGGAAACATTGTTCTTATCACTGTCACCCTTGGAGTGCTTCTGCTTAGCGGAGTCGTCCTGAAGCGATTTTTGATAATGCTTTCTTCAGAGGCGGTATTTTCTAATGGTAATGGACGTACTGCTGGGATTTACCATCAGTATTTCTTGTTAACAGCCCCATGAGAAAATTCGTAATTTGTATGGGGTATAATCTCTGCCACACATGTTAATTTGATGATATTAAAATTTTAGAATTTTGATGATAGCAAAATTTTAGGAAGACATTAAAAATTTTTATTCATAATTTGGGAGTATAATCTTCTACGCTTCTATGCATGTTAATTTTGATGATAGCAAAAATTTAGAATTTTGATGATTGCAAGCAAAAAATTTAGGAAGACATTAAAATTTTTTATAAATATTGTTACAGAATTTAGTCAGTTTCATCAATATCCGAAAGTCTAGCAACGTCATTGTGTCCAATTTCTAAAATTACGGTGTCCCCATCAAAGAGATCCAAAATGTTACTTACTATTATATCTAATTCTGTGCATGGTTCTTCCAAAATTATTATCTCTTCTGGTTCCGCGATATAAAGTTTTCCGTGGTTATATGTAAATAACCCACACCTACCGTGAAAAAAATTTTTTAATATTATATTTAAATAATGCTCGCGGTCCGGGAAAATAAATGCGTATGTAGTACTAAGATGCGGTAGAAGATTATACACGTTAGTCCAATTCTGATAATTTACACAACCATTAAAAATGCCGAAACAACCATAGTTTAAATAATAAAAAAAAAGCATTGTACTGTACTGTACTGTACTGTTTACTTGTAAGCTGTTAACTAATGAAATTAAAAAATGTTTAATCGTATTTATACAGTATATCGTCGATGTGCGCATGCGCAAACATTTTCCATTTTAGGCATTTTATGCAATTTTTCCCATCGTTGGACTGGCTCCGGTAGACCCCATTATTGTTGCTTGGGGGGCCTTGAAACTCCCTCACCCTCTCCCCTCACCCTCTCCCCTCACCGACCAGAAGCAGTTTGTCCATACGAAACCCCTCCATACGAAACCCCTCCATAACCGCCACCACCCCTCGGCTTGCGCATGCGCAGTTCGTGACCTACTTTCTCTTTTCAATAAAACTGAGAGACTGACCTACATAGTGCCACTTCACTTTAGTGTTTTAATATGAATTCTGCGCATGCGCAGTTCGTGAATTCAAGTGCTTCAAGTGCTTCCACTTCTAAGTGCGTTTCGTGCGGTAGTGGGTGTGTTCAACCGTCGAGGTCTTTTAGGTATGCTGCTGCAGATTCAAAACAGAAAAGGGTGTGTAACTTCTTTTCGTCCGCGGCCGATCCTAATTCATCTTCTGTTGCTAAAGGTAAAGTCAAAATTTTGTCTAATGTTGTAGTTAGACCTTCTAACGTAGGTGCTTCAGAAAATAGTTCTAATCCTGCTAAAATTGTGATTTCTTCGGAAGATGATTCTTGTTCATCTTCCGACGAAACTATTAGTATTGTTTATGTTTCTTCGGAGGAAGAAGAGATTGTGTCAACACATGTTGCGTTTGAAAGAATTGCTCCTATTCAAACGGAAAATGTCGTTGAGGAATCAGCGCATGCTGCATTTGAACGAATTGCTCCCGTTCAAATGGAAAATGTTGTTGAGGAATCCTTCGAAGAATCTGAGGCGCCTTTGTTACAGCGTCTCCTACAACATGGTGTTTCGGTTTTCAAAAATGATTTAGAAATGTCAGGGCCTGCAGCTGTAGGAAATGCTTCTTTAGCATATGGAGCTGGTGCGGAAGTGCTTCCTACGCCTGCAGGACAAAGTTCCTTTAAGCATTTCTCTATTTCGGGGAGTGGGGATGTTAGTCAATTTGCGGATTTGAACAATATCACACAGTACCTTGGGAAATGCTCAACCCCAGAATTTAATAACCTCTTGAGCCCAGTAACTCCTAGTGCTTGGGATAAAGCTGCGGAGCAACTCTATGAGGAAGCTGATGAGAGCGCTCCAGCCAT
>JABXWE010009151.1:0-14701 GCA_014611495.1 Limonius californicus | reverse complement strand
TCTGTGGATGAAGGGGAGCTTTAACTGTAACGTGTGGATTCTCGCTACTCCAAATCCGCATATTCTGTGAATTAACATACCCATTAAGGTAAAACCAGGCTTCGTCGGTAAAAAAAGGTTAAATTTAACTGCTCATCATTGAGATTATCCAAAAACCAACGACAAAACTGAACTCTTTTTGGATAACCCTGTTCTAAAAGCTCCTCAACGGAAATAAATCGGTAAGGATGCACATGCAAAGATAGTATCAATATTCTGTAGCATGTACCGTAACTTAAACCATCAACTTGCTGGCATAAATGTCTAATTGGTGTTTTTGGAGCCTCGTCAATTCGTTATCTTACAGTTTCAATTAAAGCAGCTCCTATCTTCTTCGGCCTATCAGACCCTTCTTTCCTTCCAACACTTCCAGTTTCTCGAAAATTGCTGACTAAATTCTTAACCAAAGCATAACATTTTCGGTATGTAATAATTTCATTGGGATACCTCTCTCGGAATTCCACCACAAAGAGGAATCGAATAGTAAGAAGTAAGATTCAGAAATGAATGCTCTTTGAAATGTATTAAAAATCATTTTAACAATTTGTCAAAAAAAGATAACTAATTTATCTGACATCATAAACATACTTTTAGTCTAGTAAAGACGTGACTTTTCATTCCACAGCTCGCTGCGGATCAGCTTTTTTTGGATCTATTGATATTTATGAGAACAAGCACACGCGTTGCTGTACATATATTTGAATGTAAATGTATGTGTAATACTCTTTGAACCGCTTAGAACATAATTTATTTTTGACCAGAACCGGCATTATGCAATTACCGTTTAAATTGTTGTTCAAAATAAGAAAATGACATGTGATGGATAACCCAGTACAGTATTTTTTTAATTCTATTATACAGATTTATTTTATCACTGACTAAAAGCTATTCCGGTCTACTTAGACAGTTTTTCGAGTTGCATAACATATCAGGGGCAACCAGTACTTGCCTTGAATCACCTTTTACTTTTGAGTATACTACAGCCCTCTATAAATGTAATCGCACGTGAAAGAAAGCTGTGCAGTAGCCAAGGTGTCAGGATGGGGAAAGCCTATAAGCCTGTAGCTTTGAATCTCTTTGCATTATATGCTCTTTGACGCAGTGCACGTCACCGCATTTGAACGACCGTGCAATGAATTAGGAGCTAAGCGCGTCTTTTTTCCTCCTAAACTTCATTTGTTGAGCATTGTGCTAGAACGTAAACAAACGCTTGACAGGTGCGTTGATTTACCGTGTTTTTACGTAAACTAACGTGAAATATTCCTTGCGTTTCTAAAATAATTCGGAATTCTTTTTTAGAAGAATTGGTGGTTACGATTACACGTTTTTGGAACAACTTGCTCCATTTTAGGATAATAAGCACCAGGCACTGTACAAACGCTCCGAAAACCGATAAACACTGCTCAAAAAGTACACAAACTTAACGCGGTAATTACAAGTGCAAAGTAAAGGATTTGAGCGTCAATTACTCCTTAAGTAATGAGGCATTAGCGTTATCTAGCGTAGACCAATCACAGCGCGCGCTCAGGTGAGTCAAGCACGTGCGTTTGTTTACGTTCTAGCTCAATGCTCAACAGACGAAGTTTAGTGCCATCTTTGTCCGCCCTGCTACCTTCCAATTGCCATGGTATTCCTGTCGGGCTGTACACATAAAATCCTGAATATGTAATACTGAAAGATTTTCTTTTGATTACATTTAAAGGGCTCATTTTGAAAAATATCAGCTTAAGATATACTAAATTTTGAAATATTAATTTCAGCTGGTATTACTAGCATAAAAAACATTTCTACGGGGTTCGACAACAAGTATTTGCATAAAATGTTTATTAAACAAAATAATAAATTATGGTAAAACTTAGAAGATATAGATCAAGTATAAAACAATAAATATTCTGTTTGTGCTTAGAGTAACATTTCCTTCGTTGTTTACCCTATTTCCTCTATTTCGAAGGCATCTAGTGTTTGTTGACTTGTCTGGTAAAGTCGGATATTTAAGAAACCTCCAAGGATAGTTTGAACAGCTGATATAATATAATAACATGTGATCAAAAAGTTTTCAAATTAGGGACGACTATGATTTTTTGCATATGTAAGATTGAACTATAAACAAATGCCAATTTAAACAAATGTCGAATTAAAATAATGTATTCACCTGTCAAAATCTGCTTAATCTGGTTGTTATAATTAGTTTGTTGTTTCTTTAACGTTTTAAAATGCTTTTTATTGCGACGATATGCTTTGAGGTTAAGTTCAGTTTGTTGTGCTTACATTCGAAGAAATAAACATAAGGAACGGCCGGTACGTAACATGACAGCTACGACATGCCTTGTAGCACTCACAGCCAACCCTAATTTAAAAATGTTTTGGTCCCTCGTTATAAAACTAGCTTAACTAGTGGGGTAAACCCGACGTTTTATTTAGTAGTTTCTTTAAAAAATAATAAAGAAATTGTATAAAGAATAAGATTTATATCTAGTAGAATGCGAAAAATAACAAATAATAGCTTTTTAGGGTTAATAGTGCCTTCAACATGTAGTTCTTAAATCTTCTCTTCTTCTCAGCTTCTTAGGGTCCACTGTTGGACATAAGCCTCCTCCATTTATGGGGGGATGTTGGCGTTTACAAGACCGCGCTTGCCATTGCGTGTTGGCCACGGGAGGACGTAGGTATGGATTTGATGCGGATTTTTTGTAGGATCTAGGGATTTTGGACGTGTAGAATCCCTCGGTGATTTGGAGGTGAGGGAGAAAGCATGGCTCGCGTGGACAGGGTCGCTTACCTGAAGTAGGCCTATCTCCGCCGAAATCGCGGAGAGTGTCTACCCGCTACCATAAGTTCTTAAATAAGGTGCAAAACATAACATTTATACTTTTTAAGGGACGAGATTGCATTTTAGAGGTTTACATCGCGGGAGGCGGGTTTAGCATGTACACTACATGTTACTGTAGCTTTTTAGGGGGTTGATATGTCATTTTACGGGCCAAACGAGCTTTTTCGTCGACCCGCAACAGGATAGGTGGAAAAAGGCTTACAGCTTAGCTCAGAGGAGTAGGGGAGGTTCACGGAGACCGCTTACGGGAGGAAATCTTTCTAGTTCACCTCAACAACGGCACATGTACAGGAACAAGAAATGGGCTCGATAATAATCCGCCAAAGGTAATCGACAAATTCGCAATGAATTGCTTCGAAGGTTAAAATTCCAACGTGTTTCTTTAAATCCGACACTTGTCGACGGTTCTGTTAGCCCCACGGTGGAAACAGCGATACGAAATTCACGCGATGGACACCCAACGAAAACTCAAGCCGCCCCTGCAGTACTTGATTATGGCACTTATCATCAGCGACGGAGTCGAAGGAGATGTTAAGTCCGACTCGGCCGGAGAACATGTTAATTTCGACTGCCGAGGACACGCAACGCGAACCTGCATTGCGCAAAACGATTACACCACATTGCAAAATATGGTGCAATAATTCCAGAACAAATTTTTTACGTGCGACTACCGGGAATCATAACACGGAATCCCATGAATGGTTGTTGTCGGCAAATCCAGCCTACAAAGGGAAGTTTTCAAAGGCTTTGCGAAACTGGCCTCCCATAACTCAATCTTAAAAGAAAATAATATAGCGATAGACGTAAATATGGCAATTAAAATAGAATTTTGATTCCTATGAAGCGGCAATTAAAATACGAGTTTAATTCAGATGGAGTGGCACAATCAAATGAACATAACAAATTGTTGCCATTTATGAAATAAACAAGGCATGTTTATCAGTAACAGGTCTATTAAATGGTTTTTCCTGAACATATAATATACCAGGTGATTCTTAGGAGAGTACAAGCCTACCATTTGAAAAATAGGCAACCGAAATACACATCACAAGATACTGCGATATCTAAATTTAACATAACATGACAGTTACAACATGCCTTATAGCACTCACAGCCAACCCTAGTTTTAAAACTTTTTGATTGTTCGTTATTTCGAATATCACAGAATAGTAAGTAGGTATAACAATTTATAAATTTAAAAGGCAACTATCAGAGGTATATACCGTCAATAATATTTATATATAGCAAGATCTTGTGATATGTATTTTGAGTTGCCAATTTTTGGAATGGTAGGCTTGTACTCTCCTGTGACCTACCTGTATACTTTATTTCAAGGTGTTGCAAATCACTGTCAATAATGTCATTAGTACTCCCAGTTTAGTTTCATCCGCTTCCAATATGGCTAATATTTTTTACTCAAGTTGAGTTCTTGAATAAACAAGCAATTTATTTTGACAACTAATTGTCGTGACACAAAATTAATTGTGAACAGGTTACACACGTATCAGTAGTTCAAATTAAAACTGCGTTTACACTTGCGCTACCATGCTGTAGTTTTATTTCCATCTGCAGAGACTTAACGGTAATTTCACAGCTACGATTTAAAAAAGATTATGTAGGGGGATATTATAATAGTTCAGTAATCTGTGTGGTCGGGTTATAAGAATACTTCCCATATGTGAAACGCTGGTTGACCAGCGGCTCACAGTTTCTGACTGTAGACCAACCTGGGCTACAGTCAGAAACGTACCTACAACAACATACCACTGGTCACATATTTAACCGTATATATTCATACTCAAATCTAATGTTACATTAAACTTTGTTCAATAGACATATTTCAAACATAAAATGTAACTCTTACAAAATATATTGATTAATAAGATTTATTCAATGCATGTTTTCATGGTATTCTTTGAAGCAAAGATCCACGCATGGGCGCGTTATTCATGTGATGTACAAATTCGGCACCGTTATAATAGGAAACCATCTGATCCGCTTAATCAATACCAGACACATTATTATTACAATCGGTGGTATCTTCAAAAACAGAGAAATGTTTTGTAGATGTCATAAGGACATCTATCTTGTTCTTCCATTTCAGAACCATGACATTTCCTTATCTACTGAACACATGTTCTCCACGTTTCAGTTTTGTAGCAATTATCTTCTTCTGATCAAATATACGATCTCTTCTGATTTCTTCTGAGTGTTTCTACAACATGAGTTTTACTGTCGAAACGAAATTTAGCTAATCCGACGATACTGAAATAGTTGCCCATATAGAGTGTATGCCCTTTTCCAAGAAAATCGCCGGTCAATTTCGCCACAACGGTTTGGGTGTGTCCTGCAGCTTTATTATTTACAGGTCCTTTTCCCGAATAGATCAAAATTTCAAGCACAAAGCCGTCTAGGGTGTAAAACTCATATAACTTGATGCCATAGTTGGCCCTCTTATTCGGTATATATTTGCGAAATATCAATCGACCTCGCCATAATAGCAATGTTTCATCTGATGATAAGTTCCTGCCAGGATAGTAAGTAAATGGGATGTTGTTGAAAATGTCTACAACTTAGTTTATCTAGTGTAAACGATCAGAAGTGTCATGCTGATTTTTGTAGATGCAGAGATATCGCAGAATACTGTCAAATCGATTTCTGGACGTAGTTGTACCAAAAATAGAATAGTTATGTAGTGGATGTGTACTTCAATAAGATTTAGTGTGCGGCATCTGTATATTGTCGATAATGATACACAAACCTAAAAACTTTCTTCAGAATTCGTATTTTTTCGTTTTCTCAGTGTTAGTTTTGGTTTCAAATTCTGATCACTATCAAGCGTTCACCCAATCTCGAATTTTATCAATAAGAAAATTTTCAAATATTAGCTAATACTTCTCCAGGAGATATATTTCCTGGTAAATTAATTTTTAGTCCTTCTGGTGGGTCATAATCAAATATTTCTGGGTAGAAGTAACATCACACCATTCATCGCCTTCATAATCTTGAATTGCCTCATCTGAATCATTACTTTCATTATCAATAAGTTCAACACTTGTATTTCTTCTTCAGATACACATTCCGATAAAGGTTGGTAATCGCTACCTGAATCTGCAAAGGGTTCTGAAATGTCCATCTCTTCATCCTCATAATCTTCGCTCGATTCCGCCATAACACGTTCAGCTACTTTCTGCAACTCTTCTTCAGTCAACCGCGTTTTGCTAGCCATACTTCCACGATTTGCGTCCCATATATGAGCCGCCAGTCTGTGGGAGAAATCCTGGTGGCTCATATATTACTCTGTTGGTAGCGAACATGTTAAATAAATTCTGGTAACGTATCTATATTGTTTCAGCTGAGGAATCTGATGTCTTCAGCCCTGCCGTGAAAGGAGATGTATCTGGTGAGTATTTTTAAATTGTGTTTCTAAATTTCTTTAAATATAAAACACTGAATACCTATGTGTATATGTTTCGTTAGCAAAAACATGCAAATTTGGAACAAAGGAAATTAAGAGTGGCCAAGTACTGGAACAAAGCGTTGAAGAATACGGTATGAAGTTTGACGTAAAATGCGATTGCCGACTTCCTCCTCTGCTAACTTGCATCGTCGTGAAGTCTACACCTATCGAGGAATAAATCCAAAATATATTTTTTGATAAAGTAGTTTATATCAAAGTTATCTTTTAAGTATCTGTGCTAAGCGGTTGTAATTTATAAGAAATAAACTAATAAAACCACAAAGCCTGCTTACATTTATTTCACATCATTACGATGTTCAATAACCACGAATTTTACAAAACCCATACAGTTTTCGATATAAAGATCTTACATAGATACACATAAAAGTAGTTAAGACGTGATAAATAAATATGGTATATAAAAATACACAAAATCTGATTTTACGACAAATTAAACGTAAATCACGATCACCATGTTACGAAACATAGTTAAAGCAAGTTAAACCACGCTATAGCAGTGTACCTAAACTACTTAGCAACATTTATGACTTCCACTTTATCCAAACGACGATCATATTCAAAAAAACAGCAATCTGTAAGTTTTTGATAAGATCCAAACTTTAAGTTAGAAAACAGTTGTAAAAAGATAATTCAAAAGTGGATTCTATCCGTGTTAAAGTGTTTTTAAACTCTACTTAAGGTTATAATGTTTAAGAAAATTCTATTTACTACATCTAGAATGTATGTTGTAAAGCAGAAGAAGAACAGCACATGAAATATGCATTAATGCATTCAAATAGAACATGTTATGGTTTTAAACATTTTTTATTTATATGAAATATTGAGATTTTTTGATGACGAAAACACTCAAATTTTGTGATGATGAGACCTCCTGCTTTTGGAAGTCGGTCGCAGTTTGTGCAGCTTTAACTACTGACCACCTTAGAAGAACTTGTCTAGATTCCATCCAGGTCTGTCAAGTAATTCAAACTCCGACAGGTACGAAGGATTTTAAGAAAATTACAGAATGATCTTCATCCTTCCGGATATTAAGGTATGCATTTAAGTAGGTTATTTACGTCAGATTATACAACACTATGTATATATTACTTTTTTTTTATCAATTTTATTACTTTTTGCAATCTGTTTACAACAATAAGCAAAATATATGTATGTTAGTAATTAATGGACATGAACAATGACATTATTGAAATCCAACGATTTGCAATTTACAGTTTACTACGAACTACATTATGCTAGTTTAATCGAATCTATTCGGTAGGTCTAGCGGTTTGTGTCTCTTTAGTCTGTGTAGGGTTTCACTATTATATCAAGTAAGTTGATTGCCAAAGCATTTTGGTGATATTCTAGTTTACTTAGGTATTTAGCACTGGACTTAACTATCACTTCTTTTACTGTCTACTTTCAGGTCGCTCAGAATGTCTGTATTTCTCACAGAATATGGTGCATTACACATTGACCGTAACACTTTAGTTTGAAATCTCTCAAGTATTTGAATGTTAGAGTTAGCCGTTGTTCCCCAAAGTTGTACACTGTATGTCCATACGGGTTTAAAGATCGCATTGTAGATTAAGAGTTTACTTGTTAGGGATAGTTTTAATTTTCTGCCTAGTAACCAGTAATGTTTACTAAACAATATGTCGAGTTGTTTCCTTTTTTTTTCCATAAGTGAGGTTTCCAGGTTAGGCCTTTGTCGAGGTGTAAGCCAAGATATTTAATTTCATTAACTTAAGTTAATGGAATGTTATTTATTAGGACTGGTGATGTATTTCCTCTGCATTTGGTGAATGTGATATGAAACGATTTAGCTTCATTGAGTTGAATTCGCCATCGCTTGGTCCACTGAGTCAGTTGATTTAAGCTCTGTTGAAGGAGCTGGGCGGCTATTGTTGGATCTGTGTGTTTTGTCATTATTATCTTGTCGTCAGCAAAGGTAGCAGTGAGGGCGTGCGGACTTGTTGGTATATTTGCTGTGTACACGAGATATAGAATCGGACCAAGGACGCTTCCCTGAGCGACGCCTGAGTTGATTGCGTGGAGCGCCGATTATATATATATGTCAGCATTTTAGGCCTGAAGGTCTATAGCTTGGATCATCTTCCTCCACATCTTCCTATTTTGCACCTCTTGTTTCCAGTTTGTTATTACCAGTTCTTGTAAGTCCTCCTGCACTCCTTCCCACCAGGTTTTGTGTGGACGTCCTCTCCGATTGCGCCCCCTAAAGTCGTACTGTATATCTTTTTGGTGAGATCCTTTCTTTCCATTCTCGTTATATGGCACAGCCTTCGTAGTCTGTTCTGTTGAAGTATTCTTTTTATTCCTGGTTCCTTGTATAAGCCTTCCAACTCTGTATTTGTTCTTCTTCTCCATTCTCCCTGCTCTTGCGCCCTTCCGTAAATTCTCCTCAAGATCTTCCTCTCCCAGATCTCCAGTTTTTCGCAATCTCTCTTGGTTAATACCCACGTCTCACTCGCGTAAGTTATAATTGGTCTAATTATGGTTTTATACACTTTCACTTTTAAAGCTCGCCCTATATTTTTGTTACTCAGTATGTAATTGAGTGCGCCGGCACATCTATATCCTGTCAATAACCTTTTATCTATATCTTGCGACACACTTCCATCACTAGTTAGCTCCACCCCCAGGTACACTGCACTATTTGTGTATTGGAACTCATACACTTTCCCTTCCTCACTATGTAATCTCAGTTGTTCGTCTATTTCTTGCCTTCCTTTTCCTAGAATCATATATTTGGATTTGTCTTCATTTATAATTAACTCTACTTCCTTCGCTTTATGTTCTAGCTTTTTCACCACCTGCTTTAATTCCTCTCTAGTTTTTACCATTATTATCAGGCTATCAGCATATGCTAAGCATTGGTACGATTGCTGTAGGATGTTGAACGTTGTATTTATTTGGCTACCTCTTAGTACATCTTCCAAAACTATATTAAATAACAAGGGTGACAGAGGGTCTCCTTGTTTCAGACCTAAATTAATATTGAATTTTCTTGTTCTTCTTACTCGGCCTGACGTACCCGTTAAGGTCATCTTTATCAGGTCTATTGTTTCTTTTCTGAATTCCAGTTCTTCTAAGGCTTTCACAATCTTTTCTCTAGCGATTCTATCGTATGCCTGTTTAAAATCAATCAGCAGGGTATAGATCCTTCCATTTTCTTCCTATATTTCTCCTGTATTTGTCTCATTATGAAAATATTGTCCACCGTTGCTTTCCCTTTCTTGAAACCTGCTTGGTATTGACCAATTTTTCCCTCAACTTCTTCTTGTAGTCTTCTTTTAATTGCATGTGCTAAAATTTTGTAAACTGCGTTTAAGAGGGCAATTGGTCTGTAGTTCTTCATTTCTTGCCTGTTGCCTTTTTTATATATGGGACATATAATTGCTTGGAGCCACTCTTCTGGCATTTCTTTCCTTTCCCATACTTTTGTAATAAATTCATACACTGGAGCGCCGATTGGTATTGTCCAATTTTAACATGGAAATAACGTTCTTCCAAGTACGATTTGAAAATAACATATAGTGGGTGAGGTAGTAATTTCTTGAGTTTATACATGAGGCCAGCATGCCACACTTTATCGAAAGCCTGGCTTTCATCAAGAAGAGCAGCTGTGCAATATTGCTTCTCTTCAAAAGCTTGATTTATGTTATCGACTATTCGATGCACCTGTTGTACGGTAGAGTGATCCCTTCTAAACCCAAATTGATGATCTGGAATTATGTTACTATCTTCGAGGATGAGAGTTAGTCTTTCAGCTAAGAGTTTTTCCAATACTTTGCCTGCCACTGACAGCAAGCTAATGGGTCTGTAGGAAGTAACTTCATATGCTGATTTCCCAGGTTGGAGTATCTGCATTACCTGCGCTACCTTCCACTGGACCGGGAAGTACCCCAGTCTCAGGACTGCATTGTAAAGCATGGTTAGTAACACTAGACCCTTGCGTGGTAGTTCTTTGAGTAGCTTGACAGTAAGTAAGTCAATGGCTGGAGCTTTCCTGGGATTGAGATTGAATCTGATCATTCTTTTTACTTCCTTAACTGTGAAGCAGTCCAACGGCAATGCTAATTGATATGGCATATCTAAAGAGTTTTGTATTTCTGTTTCTTCTTCGATAGAAATTTGTAAGGCGATTGGATGAAAAACACTCGCAAGGTGCTGTGCGAAGAGATCTACTTTTTCTGGATCTGATCGTGCCCATGATCCATTTGGCTGTTTCATGGGTGGAATAAGCTGTTTTTGGGCTTTTATTCTTTTGGTAGCCATCCAGAGAGAATAATTTGTATCTGTTGTTGCACTCAGGTTTGTGAGATATACTTGAAATTGTTCATTTTTTAGCTCTTTGATAAGTTCCTTGAGTTCTGTTGTTGCTTGGTTTAAGCGTCTCTTGTCAGATGGGTATCTTGTGTTCGTATATATTCCTAGCTTCAGATTTTAGTCGGCTATGTTAATAAGTAAAGTAAAAACTACTTCTGCTTACACCCGGTATACTCCTATCATCCAAATTTCCCGCCACTATTATAACACTCATCAATAAATAAGATAATCTATTTTTTATTCCCCTTAACAGCGAGAAATTAAAATACTAAAACTCCGGACTACTACAAAGCGTGCATCCCCAAGAAATGTGTCAACTAAAAATAACGTTTCAAGGATTACAACGGAACTAAATATAATAATATAATACACTTTTTCCCAAGAAAATCGCAGAAAAGTTATTTCCACTCTTTTCTGAGAAACAGCACCAATATCTGTTATTGGTGAAAGTTATAAACAACGTTTTCCAGACATAAACAGTACTATTTGTAGTTACATCGCAGTTGACATACTTTCATTCCGTAGAATAGTGTAGATATTGTTTTTAGTCAGCACTGTTTTCTCCGTAAATGTTATACATATATTGTCTCTCTAATAGACGAAGTATTTAAAACTTTATAATCAAGAAAACTTTATTTATTCCCATAATTTATTCAGCGGTCCTTATTTTAGAAACTAGTTCCACATTTTACACGTACATACATGCAATCTTTTATATAGACAAATTACTGAGACCAATGTGTGCGTCATCAATAACATTCTATATACACTTGTTACTGCCAATCTTGAAAAAATATAAAACTTTGTTTAGTTTTATTAAATTGCCTTATGTAAGTTTGTAATATCGTGTAATGTAATATTGTAATTGCCATGTTTATTATTTAATAAATCATAGTTATGGTGCAATCAAACAAGCAAGTATTAGATAATGAGGACAACATACTGCGAGAAATTGATAATAATCCCAGTACCTCTGCCGGTCGTGTATCTGCACAAATAAATGTACCACGAATACGAATTTGGAGAACATTAAAACGTCCTGGTTTATATCCAGCCTGGACTTCTTTGTCACACACGGTATTTCTTCCATCTATACGAACATAGTAGCGTTGACCTCTCATATGATCACACACCGGTTATTGCTACAATAAGCTCCACTATTATTAAAAGACAACCTAGACCATCACTATATAACAGTAAAACAGACTGGGAAGCATAGAGAAATCTTCTGCAAAAAAATTTACAAACCGGTATTAGTCTACATACGCACCATGAAATTGAGGAGGTCACAGACCTTTTTATTACAACTGTGCAATATGCAGCTTGGCACTCAACACCTAAGGTTACAAATGCGGTACGTCAAGGTGAAAATATTTCCAACGCTATACTTGAGCTCATACGGCAGAAGAGGAAGGCAAGATCGAAATGGCACAAGACGCGCAATCCTGCTGATAAAACAATATGTAATAGACTAGCCAACACCATAAAGAACAAACTAAAATTGTTAAAGCAAGAAACTTTTCAACATTACTTAACTTCACTGTCCTGTGCAGACAACAGTATCTGGAAAATTTCTAAAGCTAACAAACACCACAGGTTTTAAATCCACCATTAAGAAAACCAAATAATGAATGGGCCAGAACAGACCAAGAAAAGCCTGATCTGTTCGCCCAATACTTGACTTCAGAGGTCTTCACTCCTTATTCCGATGTGCCCGATGATGAGACACAAGCCTTCCTCCAGGCGCCGCTACAAATGCCACTACCAGCCAAAAGCTTCACCTAAACTGAAGTGCTTGAAGAAATTCGGCATCTAAACAATAAGAAAGTCCCTGGATATGACTTAATCACGGCTAAGCTGTTTACTGAATTGCCGAAAATCAGCATACTGTTTCTACAAAATCTGTTCAATTCTATCTTACGTCTTCAATACTGGCCATTATCGCTAAAATTTGCACAAATTATTTTAATATTAAAACCTGGCAAACCTGTTGAAGATGTTGCATCTTACAGGCCAATAAGTTTGTTGCCCCTATTGTCTAAACTCTTAGAAAAGCTTATAATCAAAAGATTATATGATAACGACATATTGGAAAATTGTATACCAGATCGCCAGTTTGGATTCAGGAGGTACCATTCTACGGTACAGCAATGCCATAGGGTTGTAAACATTATCAACGCGGGTTTTGATTCCAAATCCTATTGTCCTGCGGTATTTATTGACATCAAGCAAGTTTTTGATAAAGTATGGCATGATGGCCCGTTACACAAGATCAAGAATCTTATGCCAAGTGAGTACTACCTACTATTTAGATCGCACTTGTCAGATCGTTACTTTCAAATAAAGTATGGCCAACAGTATTCTGACCTCCGACCGATCAAGTCTGGAGTATCTCAAGTAAGTGTCCTTTGGCGTCTGCTATATATATTGTATAGATAGGTACTGCAGATGTTCCTACAACAACAGATACATACATAGGCACCTTTGCTGATGACACAGTCCTTCTCTCTAGTCATACCAATCCTCATACAGCATCTTTAAAATTACAAAACCATTTATCTAAATCGCACCGAATGCCCCTCAGTGTACCTGTACAATATACCCATCCTTTAAGCAAATGAAGCCCGCTATCTACGAGTAGATCTTCACTTGGACAGACGGCTCACATGGAAGCCTCATATACTGAAAAAAGAAAAGCAATTGACCTGCGAATTAAGAAAATGTACTGATCGCTAGGCAGAAAGTCCTGCCTCTCCCTTGAAAACAAAATCTTGCTCTATAAAGCAATAATAAAACCCATATGGACTTATGGCATTGAGACTAAAAGAGAAGACTAAAAATGAAGAAATGGCCCAGTGACCTAAAAGGAGTCTAGCTCTTCTGTAACGGGATAACATCGCTGGATGGATTTCCATAGAACATTTATTGTAATTGGTTCTGATCGTTAATTTGCCATTAAACCAATAAAAAATCCAGCCTGTTCAAGCCCTCTTACCTACAGATTTTGCTAGTCGTATGTAATTTTGCCGTTGGATCATTCAAAATCGAAACCTATGCAATAGAATTTTATTCACGAATGAGGCAACACTTACAAGGAATGGATTAATGAACAGAGAGAAAAGCCACTCTTGGGATTTGAAGAATCCACACGAAATCACAGTGTCAAATTATCAACATAGGTTGTCAGTGAATATCTGGCTTGGAATTATTGATAACATGCTCATTGGTCTATTCATTTTCGAGAACCATTTAACCGCCGACAGATGTTTAAATTTTCTAGATTGTTAGATGATGTCCCTCTGGCGATCAGACATGGTATGTGGTACCAGCACGATGGTACCCCTGCGCCCTTTGCGTTACATTAACACTGTTGAAGATCTTAGGACACGCATTTTTAAGGCAGCAGAACTAATTCGGAAAGTAATGATATGATACGTAGGACAACCAGGCCTCTCTTAAGAAGAGCCAGAATGTGTCTCGAGAGTAACGGTGGCCATTTTGAATCTTTATTAGTGAATTTAAACAAAAATAAATTATTTAATAAATAATTTAACACTCTGTATTTTGAAAACGGTTCACTTTAAGGCATACTTTATTAGAATTTTTAACTATATTTGTTCTAAACTCTATAGATTACGTACACGAAGTAGTGACCTCCAGTCGTGGGACACCCTGTATATACAAAAGCATTAATTATATACACTATTCACGATTGATTTGCCATCCAGCAGGCTGTGTTTTTTTTTCTTATGTTGCATTTCTGAAATATTATTTGATTGATTTCTAGCAATGTCAAAATGAAATTGCCCTGTTGCCAGCTCTAGAGTCCCCTACTTTTCTAAAATAATCTAGTAAGTTTAGAATTAATAAAACACATAATATATTATACCTACTTAAATGTCAGAATGGTGAAAGTTATTAACAAAGTTACTAAACTGCAAATTGTGAAAGCTTTCAACCATTATAAAAGAGATAGGCCAGACTTCACACGATTTACGATTATAAATCGATTAATTGAT
>JABXWE010009150.1:0-38968 GCA_014611495.1 Limonius californicus | reverse complement strand
TGAAGCAAGTCTACCTTCGTGTTTCGCGTTATTTCCAAATACCAGGATGGTAATTGATTGTACGGAAATATTTTCAGAACGGCCTACGTCTATGTCGAAACAAAAAGAATTGTACAGCAGTTACAAACATCGCAATACACTAAAAGGCCTAGTTGGTGTTGCCCCAAATGGAATCGTGACATATATATCTGATTTGTACCCAGGGTCTACATCTGACAAGGCCATTGTGGGGCACTGTGGTGTATTAGAGATTTTTGAAGCGGGCGACCTGATTATAGCCGATAAAGGCTTTTTAATTAACGACCTTTTACCAGCTGGCGTTTCTTTAAACATTCCACCATTTTTATTACAGCCACAATTTACTGAAGAACAGGTAACGCAAACAAGGAACATTGCAAGAGCACGGATCCATGTTGAAAGGGCTATAGGTCGAATAAAAAACTATCGCATATTATCGCTTGTTCCTCAAAATCTGCTACCAATGTCTAATAAAATATGGCAAGTTTGTGCAGCTCTAACAAACTTTCAGTTTCCCCTAATTAAAGAGGTTTATTCAAATTAATCTTTCTACATTATGTGTATAACCAAAGATTGGTATAACTTAATATTAAATTTAGGATGTAGTTTTTTTAATTTTATGTAACTAGTTTTAAGTTTTGGATTGTAATTGTAATATATTTTTTTTTATGAATAAATCGTGTATAACTAATATTAAGTTTAGAGTTGTAATGTTTTTCTGATTTTATGCATGATTTTAAGGATATAATATATTTTTTAGGATTTACATTTATGTAACCGTAAGCTTTAGCATTGTAATATTTTTTTATGATTCAGAATGTTGTAGTTTTATATGTTTATAAAAAGTGTCTGTTACAATGTAAATTTCTGCTTTTAATGATAAATCATTTCAAATAACTTGACTTTCGTTGAACAAATGTAGTGAAATGTATAAATATGTCGTTTTTACAATAGCTTTTTGCTGCTGTAGTACTCTAAACCATTGGAATCGTAAAGACTTAATTATTCGAGATAATCTGCTTCTTTCGAGCACTTGCTGTAGATAAAACAAACCAACAAATTACAAAAGATAGTAATTGCTTGCACAATTTAATTTTTATTGAAATTAATCCTTCATACTTGCTACATTTTCTAAGAAAGTATTTAAATAGAAACCTTTTATAATATTTAAATTAGTTCCCCAACTATCGTCTCTTTCAACAGGCAAAATAATAATTTGTGCAGGTGTCCATATCACAAGATAGCATTTTTTTCTTCTAAGAATGTGCAATTGCCCTTGAATCTGATTATAATATTCATGTCGTTTATTTATTACATACCGCTTATTTTCTTTTTCATACAATAATGCATAGTTTTGTTCATTTTCAAGTGCTATTGTTAAATCAACATTTCTATATTTAAATGGACATTTAATTTCTATGAGACAATCGTCTCCAACAAGGCCATCTGGACTTGCTCCAATGAACCCGCATTCATCCAACCATAGTCCAGTTTCGGTCACAGGTAATCCTGTTGCTGCGGTGAATGCCTCCTTTGCACAGGGTTCATTATCACGACCCCACTGTATCGCTCTTACGCCATCAAGATCGTACGTTCCTTTAAAATAAAAAAGGTATTTATAAAAAATATCGTATTTTGCAGCATTACAATATTTACCTGTCAGCTTTTTAAATAGCGATGGAGGATAGCGGTCTCTCTTGCAAGCTGCTAAAACCATTCCAAAGTTGCTAGCAGTTATTCTAAATTTTTTTAATTGTAACCATAATGGATTTTTTATTTGTCCCACGGTGGAAACTGCTACTTCGGCAATTTTTGCTGTGCAAATTGTTACTTTTTCCACGAAATACTCTAACTTATTTTTTGATCTGGTAAATTCTTCAGAAAAGATTATCTCAGGAATTGTTATCAACAGTGGGGTTTCATTTGAAGGAAGCTTCGGCCCAAGTAGCCATGAAAATCCTACGTTGCCTCCAAACCGATTCAGCTTTTCGTAAAGCTCTGTTACATCTGCTTCTGTAACTGGAGCTTTAGAAGCAACATACTGTTTTGGTGCTGGATACAAATCTTCTACAGTATGTATATGTTCAGTTTTAGGGGCACCTCTCTCTGTCCACGAACATTGTTTAACGGTAACAGCTATGTTATAATGCCCAAATAACGATAATGCTGCTACGTGATGGCACTTTGCCCTCCCTCTAGGACACGTACAAGAACTGGAACTGATATTCCTATCAGAACCCAGAGTAATCTAAAATCGAGTAGAATAAAAAAAGTAAATATAACCTCAACTTTTAAAATACAATAAATTTTGTTTTAAACTAGTATAAGAAAATTTGAAAAAACAATTTCTTAAACTTACTTCGACTTTATACAGCTTATCTTTCATGCTGGCATGAACACTACCACTAATTATTCCTAGTTCGCTATTAAAGTTCATACTATACACGTGGCCCGACTCAAACGCGTTTTCACCACGTTCTACTAACTTCTTCTCGTCGGTAAAATAATTGTTAATTGAAGAAATCTTCACCACATGCTTCTGAGCCATCTTTATGCACTTTATAAATAAATGATTTTAAATAACGTTTAAAATAACTTTAAAGGAACACAAGAACATAAATACACACGCAAACGTTCTATGCAACCGTTACTAGGGAAGTTGTTTGGAACCAAGCTCGACAGCGTTGCCAATTACCTACGTCATCGCTAAACAGCCCTATTGTAGTTAAATTGATTTTGGAATTTCTGCCTTGGAAAGTTAAGCGCTATTAAAAGAACAATGTTTTAAAGCATATTATTTGAAAACAAGCTTTTTTTCGTTTAAAAAGGCCAGTCGCAATTAATTCTTGCCTTTTTGGCTTATTTGAATGCACCTCATAACATCATTACGTGTTACCACAATTTCTTTGATTAATTGGTGAGTTATCACTGTTCGCCGGATTAGTAGACACAGCCAAAATTTATTAATAAATTTTTAGAATTTTTGAATACCTGCATTTTAAGGTAATTATAATAAAAGTAAACTTTACGAAACTACAAACATAGCTTATAAAATTTAATCACATTCGATTGCTTTAACTCAAATTAAATAATATGTCAAATGTTCCTACTGTGTGACATAACCACTGAATTTTCAGTTTTGATTTTATTATATTCCCAGACTACTTTGTATTACGTTTGTTGAACTTTATTATAGATTTAACTGCATCTTAATCGAATGTTGCCCATTGTATCCATAATTATATAAAATAAACATTAAAGTGAGGTTATGGTTTTTTCTTAAGTGAACTCTGTTTCAATAAACTTCTAGGACAATGTCTTTGTCACCATGGCTGCGATCGCCTTTGACCGATTTAACCGGTTGCCTAATGAGTCACCAATGGTACGGCCCCTGCCGTGAAATGGAAATGAAAATGATGGACTGTCTAGAAGCCTACGGTCTCGATCGTGGAATACAACAATGTGACGCCTTAATTAAGGATTTCCAAGAGTGCGCCGGACGTAAGAAGCAAATGAAACGTAGCGCTGATATGCGATGGGAAAGAACCAGACAGTACTGGACAGGAGAAAGGAAGAAATCGGAGCTGTATGCACCCGGACCCGTCCCCGACAGTTTTTGAGCTGGCAATGCTGTAGTTATGTTGTAAATTCAATTTGTGAATATTTCTTATGTTGATTAGTTTATTTAAATAAAATGCTTATGAAATTTGAAGTTTCTTATTTAAAATTTTAAATGTGTGTTATATAGTTCACAAGCGGAAACCTTATAAACTTTTCAAGATTTGAGCAAGTTTAAGGAATTTAACACTGACCTGTCTATACCATAGGAGTTTGTTTTTAATTTAAATCATAACAATAATAAAAACGTTTATGTAATTTACAGCTAAGTAAGAACGGTCAAAATTATAGAACCTCCCACACAAAAAATATTAAATTTCTGATTGCAAATAAAAATAAAGGACTTCTTGCACTTAAAAAGTACAAAAACTTTGTTCATTGGAAATATAGGTACACAAGTATGTAATTGAACTATATTCCCTGGAATTTTAATTTCTATTCATCTTACAGAATCAAGCTATCCAATTCACACCGAAACACATTATATGTGCTGCCATGTATATCTTGCTATAATTTATTAACATTTGCCCAAAATACGATATTATACAGGGTTGAGCAAAAGTACGTAGCAATGCAAATATCTCTGATGCGGCAACTGAGATTTTCGTATGAAGGTTCCGTTATATGAAGGACACAACTTCCGGTTTAGCCGGAAATTATATCAACTTTTTATTGTAAATAGAATACGCTGTATATTCTTCGATAGATCGATAGAACTCTTTTTTGAGAGTTCAGTGATATACGGTTTAATGCCTGTACCTTGAATAATTCTAGAGATTTAAAACAAAACATGCAACAATAATGCTTCGTGATTTGTTTTATTACCTAGCAAAACATGTAGCCAAAATAATGAAAAACAAATAATGTCGCTTCAAACGATGCTGAAAATGACTACTATTTACTTCTTGGTAATAACCAATTCTATACACAAATCCTTCAGTTATGTACAACAAGAACACTAACAGGAATTCTTATTTTACTAACAATTCTTCCAAATTAGTTGCTCATTCGGTATAAACTCTATAATGTAAATGTCCCCAACGGAAGAAATCCAATGGATTCAGGCCTGAAGCACGAGTGGGCCATCCAATAAAACCCCTGCGCCCTATCCCCTTATTTGGGAAGGTGTTCCGTCATGGAGAAACCAAATATTATTAGATAATTCGCCTTCTTCAAGAACGGGAACAATTATTGATTTTCTCAAAGCTTTTCATTACTTTTGACCTGTTAATCGAACATCAACACAACACGAGCCACGAATCAAGCAAACTTTGAAAAATTTACAATAGTATATTAAAGAACTAGTTTCATAAGGCCTTTTCTTAACGCACGAGTCCAAGTTTGAAAAACGAGACGCGAATCGTCGAGTTTTTCAACGGACGAGTGCGACAAGTGGTCTTATGAAACGTGTTCTTTATACTATTTTTTCTAATGAGGAAGTTTATTTTAAATAAATTTATGTAGAAAATTTTACGTCAAATCGATTACTAGGGAGTTTTTATAAACACTTATGGCAGCACTGACAGGTGGCTGAAACTGACATTTCAAACTTTCAAATTCAAATCGAACTACCAACATCGTAAAAAAACAAACTAAAAACAGTACGATTATAGGCCTCCTTAACGTACTGTTTTTAAGCTAAAACAGTACGCTTAGAACGGCTTTATAAAACCGAAATAGAAAAAACTATTTAAGCTATTCACATTTTTTTTTTGTTTTCATGAGTTGCTAGAGAAAGAATTACGAAACATTATTGTTCAATATCTCTAGAATTATTAAAAATAAAGCATCAAACTTTATATCACTGACCTCGCAAAAAAGAGTACTGTCGATATATATTTGAAAATATACTGGGTATTTCATTTAAAAATAAAAAAGTTTATATCGTTTCCGGCTAAATCGGAAATCCTTTTAAACCGCCAATACCTGCATTACATCCACCATATATCAGAACCTTCATGTAGAAAAATTTTGTCGAAATCACGGTATCCGTGCGAGAGATATTTTCATTGTTTCGTACAAGGGCGTTCCCAGCTCAAAGTGGAAGGTTGGCTGGCAGTTTTCTGAATCCAATTTCTTTCATTGGGGAACGGGCTCCATAGGGAGATACAATCATACACAATTACAAAAGAAAAACACTATTTATTAATAAAATTCATGTTTGAACAGTAGTTTGCGAGGATTAGTTGCAAATTTTCTAACTACAGCTTCCATTAATTGTTCCTTGTTTGCGAAAACCCACTGGCGATGGCTAACCCATTTAACCAGTAGTGCTTCTAAGTCATATTTTAATTCGGCAAAGGGAGCTGAATGAACGCTCAATATTGCTTGTTGTGTAGGGCTGTGAAAGCAAAATCAGTAGCGCCTTTCTGATGGTTGGAAACAACAATTCGCTTTTTTTTCTAAACTTCGATGATATCTGGCGCTTCTTTTACCACATTCCACGTTTTGAACCACAATTCCCTTTCTCCTTCGATGCCTTCCAAATTGTAAAACGTTGCACAAGATGAAGTACTTTCATTCCATTATTCCTCCAATGAATCATCTCTGATGTTACTTGAATGGAAATGTGCCAATGAAAATGCAGGCGATTTGTCTGCAGAAAATCTGACTTCTAAATGTGATATGATGGAATCCAAGTAAGGAATTATTAGATATCTTCTCCAATATTCGGTTGGATTTCCGGCTGGACGGTTGCTTCTATGCATTTATCGGCCAGAAACGCGAGTAGCGGTTATATCAACATTCAAATGCTTTGCAATGTCGCCTGCTTCTTTCAAAATTGCATATAAAATTTGAATTATTTTGTGCATACATTTTAAAAATGCTCTAAATTTAATTACTTATGCCCTCTAATAACTGTTGTTGAGTTTTTTTTAAGGAAGTTATGTATCCCTTCCACTTCAGGACCCCGCGTTTACACCTGGTTGTAAAAATATTATCAATTTTAAACATACTTATGTTCTGATCAAGTTCAAATTAAATTGTTGTTATCCTGTAACGATATTTTTAATGATGATCCAAGCAATGGCGGTTTTTGAAGTGAGCACGGGTGCGGGGCGCCTCGATTAAAATATTAAAATTAATCTTTTCTTTTCTGTATGTATGTAATAATTTTTTCTCTATTCTCTAATATTGGTTGAGGTCCAAAATCGATCTCGCAACTACGCCTCTGGTCTGGTAGGAAGTTAACAATAATTGACACACGTTAGCGTCCCGGAAAATCCACTCTGAGAAGGGCGGGTTCAAAATACAATAAAATTGGACCTAATTAGTGGGTCGACAAATTAAGCAAAGGCGCCACCGACTTAAAAAAATCCCTAACGTTGTCCCAGATGGAAATTTAAGGAAGTCGATCCTTCAGAATAATTAAGCACCTACCTTAATTCCTAGTCTTTCCTTAAATGGACTTATCTTTTGGATAACAAATTAATAAATCCAGGCGAGTGTGTGTCTGTTTTGGAAAACTTCTCAAGGTAACTTCGCAGTTGTCGGCTTATCTACCGGGCCAAGGTGAGGAATGTAGATTTTTCCACTGCGTCGAAACCTTGCTACTGTGATTTATCAGCCACGCAAACTTGCCAGTAGGTGGGACCTGACAAGGAAGAAAAAATAGTTTCCTCGAACGGAGTGTCTATAAATTAGAAATTTATATTCTCTGCAGCGTCTTTTCCCCTATTATGAAAAACTAACTCCCTCGCTTGAGTAGTGAACTTCGATCGGAAAGAAAATACTTTCCAACTCGTTATACGACTTATTAATTTAGATCACAACCCACGTGCACTCGTTAAGAAAACAATCATTCCAAAGTTTTTGAATACGGGAATCGTTTCCAAAAATCCCCCTCCCTTCTAATCCAGAAATCCAGTTCGTGCTGCCAACAGTGACGGAAATGTTAACTCAAAATGTTATAGGTTCCTACAAATATGTGGACATACTAACAAGATAAATAGGGTTGTATACAAATAGGCGCAGAATTCGTTATATAATTAAACTGAACTAACTCTGCAAAAGTTTGTTTTCTAACCAACGTTTTAACGTTTAAATTGTCATACATTCTGCGATTTTCGCCGCAGTTCGCGATCGCTTTGCGCATTTAAATCGGCAGGCGTGAAGGAGGCATCTATTCGGCCTCCACGATTCTCTGTATTCGGCAAACATCGTCTGACCGTACATATATGATGATTATTGATTATAACATTCATTTAGTGGGTCGAACAGATTCGCCCGCGCTCAAAGTTTTCAATTCCAAATTGCAGTTTTATGACTAATAAAACTTTTAAAAATTGACTTTTCAAAACTCTCGACTGAAGAAAAACTTCAAATTAAAATATTAGGCAGGCCCACGTCGAATATAGCACAGAACAGATGTTACACCTATCGTTTTTGTGCAGAGACATAAACTTATACTTATATTTTAGACAGAGTAGTTTCTTTTTATCCCATGCTTTCTAAGGAGAGGTTAAAAAACGAGTTAGAATTACTACACAAGATCCGACTTCAAAGAAACATCTGGTGCTATGAATATTTTAACATTTTTGTTAAAAAATAATCTTGAAGTAACTTTCATGGAAACACTGAGACTTCTGAATATTATTGTAACAACACCTATGACAACCGCCGAACCTGAATGTTGCTTTTCTACATTAAAAGTGTATAAAAAGCTTTTTACGAAACGCCATGCTTACCGATCGCTTGAATGCTTTGGCTACAATGTCTACCAACAGGAGTTTAATTAACGAAATTGATATTTTTGAAGAAAAAGTTGCGGACAAATGTATTTTGATAAAAGCTCGACGAGCAGGTTTTAATTTTTAAAATTAAGTGTTTGGGTGTGTCTTTTTTTATAAAGTAATTACTGATTCGACGACTATCTTATATTATTGTTTGAAAGCAATTTACAAGAATGGATCTTATAAACTTCTGACTTGTTTTTAAGAACTTCACATTAAATTCAGGCGAGTTTTTTCTTATAACAACATATATTTTTGCTTTCAAATTTAAAATAGACTCCTCCTTGTGGAAACCTCACGGGCCGCCACTGGATCCCAGATACAAACAAATTTTATGAGGTAGAGAGAATAAAATAGAGGTGAATCGATATTAATAATTTTATTTATTTTGTACAAAATATGTTGGAATATAATTACAAAGTGCGTTTTGTGTTTAAGAGGTGCAACATTTCTCATGCAAAATGTAATACTGACAACATTAGAAAAATGTCAAACATAGACAATTCCTTACCATTTGAATTTATAAATACATAATCTGCTACCACTTCCGTTTACTTAAATAATTATGAAGGCATATAAAACTGTAGGGATGGGGTACAGCAGTATATCCTTAAAAAAATTTTATCTTTAAATTCTATGCTACACTATTACATCTTTCAATTTTCTTAATAGACAATAAACTTTTTCAACTTTTTTAAGGCTGTAGTCGACCCAGAACATTTCCTACATTTATTAATTTAAAACCAAATTCAGACACATTTAAGTCGACAACTTATGTACAGATACTGAAACTTTAACAAATTGTTATATACATGGTCCAGTTAATCTATGTTCATATTATCCAACCTGGAATACGATTTTCAAAACAGAGCGAGTTCCAGATCTTCAAACAATTGCGACAACCTCCAGCACTAAAATGTTACACCATTTACAATTTCCATTTTACATGAAGTCTTAAAAAATCATTTTCTACCTCATAAATGTTAATTCTCCTAATCAATCATAACACTTCAATACAAGGTATCGGAATGTTTTGTTCAATCACAATTATATCACATAATCAATACGAGAACTGTCATAAGAATTTTTAAAACGTTAATGAACACATGAAATTGACTATTTTACAAATGTAAATTTAATGTTAGACTATAAACTCAAGTTTTTTTGTATTAATCTTGAAAGTTCATGTTCTGAGGACGTGCAACAGACACTCCCTCAACTCTCTTTAAGGAACCTTCAGTATTAACAAAGTAAGTAATTTTTAAAACATTATTTCGATATAGCACGATACAATATTTTAAATACAATTTCAAATGGTTATGCAAGAAATAAAAGCAGTTTAATTTCAAAAATCGCTCTACAATAGTAATAAGACAAAAAAGGTGGTCTTATTATGATCGATTTTTGAAACTTTGAAAATTTGATCTTTCAGTTAAGTAGACACCCCATATGTTCTTGGTTATTCATATAAATCTTTTATACTACAATATCAAGTATAAATATAAGCACTTATTTAGGTATAAATGTAAAACATACCCATCCCTACTTAATTTTTATAATTTATAATTTACTATGAAAGCTTATATTTAATTTGTGCATGGTACAATAAGAGTAGGACAAAATGTTTGATTTATTGCATGAAGCCGTTTTTATTGGTTACTGCATGGTAAAAATGGCTTCACGCAACCCAAATAGTACAAGTCGTAAATATAGTTAATGCAATACAATTTCTCCACCAAATTCGATTTCATTATCACATTACTTACAAATTTTTAATGGAATGATTGATTACACATGCGCGATTATTATCAATTCTGCAAATTGTCGACTTTAAGATTAATCTTCTGCAGTTACAGTTTCATAAGGCAATGAAAAACTTGTTATGATAGTTGAAATCTTAGAAAAATCTGAGTATAAAATATTTAATGCATAAAAATTCCTAAACATTAAAAACAGACAAATGAAGTGAAGTTTATGAGATAAAGAAAAGCTATGACTGCACTAAAACGTGCCAACGACAAATTTGTTCCTGTTGGAATTCCTTCATGTCCATCCAGTGTGCCAGTTCTTCTGCCCCACTCGAGTTTAAACCTAAGCTAAACCAACCAACCATTTCCTTCTTCTTTGTTACTCCACGTCTGTTGTAAACCGAGGCCATTAGCGTTACATCGGCTAACTGAAATAGTGCAACCTGAAAAAGCAATTTAAGCATTTGACGTTTATCCTTCAATTGAAGAAAAAGTAATTTATGTTCATGCTTACTTGAAATATGAAAGTTTCCTTAAAGAGTGGGTTTGGTTGTCCCCTTCTGACTGTGGTTTTACTGTAACCGAGTTGTTGCCCGGTACTACTCACAAGATGCAGTTTTACGTAAGTGTCTGGAGCCCGATTTAATGCCAGGTTCCTAAAAATACTTTATATTATTATATTAACCTTGTTATCTAACCATTGAAATTATACTTAATTAAAATTATAGAGCATGTAACAAGTATTGTGTACTGGAGCATTTCCATTTTTTATAATATCAGATTAACACTTTGTGTGTGTAATACTAGGAGCTAATTCCATCATCTTACAAAATATGTACAAAATTCTTTTTTTTTCTTTTGTTTAAACTGCATGTTTACAATCTACTCTTACAGGGTATTAAGTAAATTTTATGATGATGTAATTGTCGTGCGGGGAGCTCTAACCAGTGCTAGTCTCCCTAGACAATATTCTTCTGAACCTCTAAATTTTACCGATAATAATCTTAAAGTTCTTATTTTACATAATGCAATTTTTTTTCTTGATATTTATAATTTATTTTGAATATGTGGTATAAAGCTTACAACAGCTGATGAACAAAAAAAATTATACTTATGCAAGAATTTGTGTTGCATAGCAACTTTTTTTTATATTTAATTTAATAAATTATTTGATAGCCAAGTACCTACTATAAGAATTCAATCATGAAATGCATTAGTTATATTTACAGAACAAACGAAATTTTTAAATAATGTTTATGATTTGTAACATAAGATATAAAATTAAATTATACTAATTATTGAACCCATGGGCTACGTCCTACGCTTTGTTTGGGAGTTCGTTTTTAAATAATTACTAAGCTGGACAGATAAATATTTTAGTACCACTTTTTAGAAATTAAACTTATCTGTGTTAATGTAAACCATTTTTTTTTGTAATAGGTACGACAACATATTTGCTACAATATTTTTAGAAATTGTTTTCTTAATTTATATAATATTTAAATTATCACTTCTTATGCCTGTATGACACGACACAGAATTTCGTACAAAATTCTGTCTGCGAGCATGCGCAAATAGATTACAATTACGGCGACATCTGTGAGAAAACTGTCAAAATAATCAGGTGACTGCCGATAAAGTAGAACACTAACAAGATTTTACTATATTAAGTTAATGCATAAGTTTGTAGCGCTTTTATTTATTTATTTTACATGAAAGCAGGACAAAGCACACAAACTGCAGCAATAAAGACCGCGAGCGAAATAAAAGAAAGTGTGTGGAGTGTCGGCAGGCGGGGTAATCACGTGGTAAACATATTCTTCTCTCCCCTCTGTGATCGTTGATGAACACTAAAAATTGCTCGTTTGTGCATCGATGCGACGTCAACTTTGTACAAAACTTTGCTGTATGACACGACACAGAATTTCGTACAAAATTCTGTCTGCGAGCATGCGCTAATAGATTACAATTACCTACGTTATCATCTGTGAGAAAACTGTCAAAATAGTCATGTGACTGTCGATACAGTAGAATTATAACAAGATTTTATTATATTAAGTTAATGCATAAGTTCGTAGCGCTTTTATTTATTTATTTTACATGAAAGCAGGACAAAACAAACAATCTGCAGTAATAAAGACCGCAAGCGAGATAAGAGAAACTGCGTGGAGTGTCAGCAGGCGGGGTAATCACGTGATAAACATATTCTACTCTGCCCTCTGTGATTGTCAATAGACACTAAAAATTGCTCGTTTGTGCATCGATGCGACGCCAACTTTGTACAAAATTCTGTAGGTTTTAGAACATGAATCTACAGAATTTTGTACAAAGTTTTGAACAAAACTTTGCTGTATGACACGACACCAAATTTCGTACAACATTCTGTCTGCGAGCATACGCAAATAGATTAAAATTACGTTGACATCTGTGAGAAAACTGTCAAAATAGTCATGTGACTGTCGATAAAGTAGAATTATAACAAGATTTTACAATATTAGGTTAATGCATAAGTTCGTAGCACTTTTATTTATTTATTTTACATGAAAGCAGGACAAAGCACACAAGTTGCAGCAATAAAGAACGCGAGCGACATAAGAGAAAGTACGTGGAGTGTCGGCAGGCGTTATAATCACGTGGTAAACATATTCTTCTCCGCCCTCTGTGATTGTTAATAAACACTAAAAATTGCTCGTTTGTGCATCGATGCGACGCCAACTTTGTACAAAATTCTGTAGGTTTTAGAACATGAATCTATAGAATGTTGTACAAAATTTTGCTGTTATGTTGTAAAAATACTTTGAACAAAATTCTGTGCCGTGTCATATAGGCCTTAGATATTGTCCAATGAAAGTGCATGATTGAAGAATGCAATTAAAGGCGTCCTTCCGAGTATTTTGCTACTTGATACGGCAATCCCTGCGTTACTATTCTGCATAAAAACATTTCTTCCGCTTTGAGAATATGCTGGACTAAATTATAATACGAAATCATAGTGAACGTTTATTATAAATAAATATTTCCATTGACGTAAAATCATTTTCTATCTATGCTATTAATACTAAATGTTGTCACTTTATGTCAAAATAGTGGCTACTAAATTAGATAGAAATAAAAGTTTAATAGTTCAACCGTTTGTAATGAAAAAGTAAAAATATCTGAAAATATAGTTGTATCGCAATATTCATAAAAATTGTGGAGAATTAACGTGCCAATTTAAAATTATAATAATATACAGAGTGTTGAAAAAATTAAGAAAATGTTCTTTGAAAATAAATTAAATTGGCGGCGGTCTAAAAAACACCATGGCGAATTATTAATTTTTGGTGGTTGTGTCGTTTTAGTACATTTCTTGGCTACATAATTGGGAATTATGTATTCTTAATTAAATGTAATACTCATGCGCCGAATTAATTTGTTAGACCGATCAACATTTTCATATTTTTTAGATAAACTGGGCAACGCCTCAGCCAAAATCATAAAACAAGAGATCCTTGGAAAGATAATTTTAGGCTGAATTCAAAAATGTCAACATATACAGGGTGTTCTATTTAAAAATAATACCTTGAAGATGCTCCGCTGCGGCGAGTCATCGTACATTTAGATATATTTTTAAAATGTGCGCCTTTTGGCACCACATCATTAAAGAAAAAACTAAAATTTTCCTAATCAATACTGAACTTTGACGCAATAATGAGCAACCCTGTATATAAAAAAAACATCCTGCATTGATGAATTTTTAGTAATGTTTAAAAACAAAATATCAAGAACTGTTGCAATAACAAATGTTATAGAATATTGTAAAACTATTTTTACTGACCTTTAGAATCCTAATTATATATATTTCTAAAAATCAGAAGGCGAGAGACTTCCTGTTATAACAGAAGTGATATGAACTCATTGTAAACGTATGCTTTGGCAGTGAAAACTCAGAAATAAAAAAATATTAGCTTGTTGCTCTGTTTCAAACCAACCTGTATAGATTATTATTTGAAGTATGGGAAAGCCCAGGTGAAGTAATTCACCTGTTTTTCGGTCGTTATAATAATAATGACAGGTGGCGTGTAGTATATCCTAACAATTTTAAAGCCGGGATCATGAAATTTGTATGACTAGTTTAATTTTAGAACAACTACTGCCGCGGTATCTTGGTCGCCCAATATACTTATGTATCCAACAATGAAAATGTCTTTATTCTCTTTATTTCTTGCATTTTTTGGTGTCTGGTTAATATGACCCATGGCGCATTGTATAACCTAACAATTTTAACTCTGATGTTATGAAATTTGTACGAGTTATTTAATTTTAAACCGATTGCCAACAGGACGAACTTAGTATCAAAAATTAAATTGTCTTGATTTTTATTCTTGCATTGTTTGAGGTCCTTACGAATACGAAAATGACATACAATATAGTGTAACATAACCTAACAATTTTAATGGTCGTTTAATCAAATTTGCGTAACAGTTTAATTTTAAAATAGTTACTCAGTTACCCCCTCTACCTACGTTTCTAAAAATAAACGTTGATTTATTATTTATAAAATTGTATGAAACATTTTTACGTAACGTTTATGACATAGAACATAACCTAACTCTTTCAACATTTACAGTATGTCACGTGTATTCATTTTAGAGGTTAATAGAGTACCCACATGCTTTTCTAAGCTTAACTAACTGCTTAACTAATCTCAAAAACCAATAACAGCTCCAGTAAATTCCACGATAAATGAAGTTACAATAAAGTTAACAACCATATAGTACGTGCTACAAACATCTATAGATCGGTACTTTGTGCAGCCAAGAACATATTACCTAAAGTGTGATCCTTTAACTACTTCGACGCTAAGTCTACCCGTGGTTGCATTGTACGACAAACCAAGCAGCAGTTCAGGTACTCCACCGTGTTGCATCGAATGCGTGGATCCCGTGCTGTCAGATCGAGCTAAACTCATTAAATCGCCAGTGTATCCGCTTAACTGAAACATCATTAATTTTAAGACGGAATTGCAGCATTGAGAATCAAGCCCTACCGAAGTATTAGCTCGGGGCTCTAAGTTTAGCCAGAGATTGTTTTCTAATTCAAGGTTTATATTTGTAAAGCTAACGATGGCTTCTCCTATGAGACGCTCTCTACGCATCCTTTCACAGCCGTACAATCGCAGTCTTATACCCATTGAGTTCACGTCTTCTGGGTTTACACGGTGCAGCAGAAAACTCTCCATATATTGTGGGTTGTCTCCTGATCTTATCTTTGTTTTGTGCTTCTGTTTTTTGCTGGGCAGTAAAATCAACCTCACCTGCAACGTAATATGATAAATTGAAACACAATATTATGCAACTGCTGTTAATATAAAATGAATTGTAGAAGAATAAAATTAGCAAGGTATGGACTAAACTCTATTTGTTGAGCATTGAGCTAAAACGTAAACAAACGCTTGACAAGTACGTTGATTTACCGGATGTGTTTTTACGTAATATTCCTTGCGTTTCTAAATTAACGTTCGCGCCGTTAGAATTCTTTTGTAGTAGGACGCCCCCTACGATTACACGTTTCTAGAACAACTTGCTCCATGCACCAGGCACTATACAAACGCTCCGAAAACCGATAAGCAAGCGCTGCTCAAAAAGCACACAAACTTAACCCGGTAATTACGAGTGCAAAATAAAGATTTTGAGCGTCAATTACTCCTTAAGTAATGAGGCGTTAGCATTATCTAGCGTAGACCAATCAGCGCGCGCTTGGGTGAGTCATGCACGTGCGTTTGTTGACGTTCTAGCTCAATGCTCAACAAATAGAGTTTAGTTAACATAGTTCTGAAAGATACCTACAGATACTGGAAATGCTTAGTTATTAAAACCTTGGAAAAAGATCTGTTTTGAGTAACTGATAGCTCTGTTAAGAAATTAATCCTACTCTTGCAATCTAGAAAGCATGAGCTATTCCCCCAGGATTATGTTATGTACTGCAATTAATGGATGGTCAGCGTATAAGTGATGGAAGAAAATGAAAGGCGAATTCTGTGTGTATTAAAACTCAAACAAGTAATAAAATTCTACAAAACATTAAGTGCTCCAGGTTGGAGTTAAGGTGACGGAACGGTTCCTCTTCGATTATAAAAACAACAAAATTTTCTGAAAAATTAATAAGCATTCTTTGGAAACAAGACGGATATAGATCTACGTCGGAAGATGAAAGACGACGCAATAATCGGATTTTGTCCATGTCCGTCGAACAAGAGACCGTCTAATTAATATCAAGCAAAAGATAGAAAATTTGTATGAATATAAATAATATAATGTCCCTGCAATTTGCTGCTTTCTTGACTATTTGAAAGCTTCCGGTACTGTGAAGTGGTACAAACCATGGCGTATCCTTCAAGAAACACCGTTTCCACAACGTCTGGTTTAGATACCTGACCAAATCCTTATATAAGAATAATGAAGCCTTTGTTTGTGGTCATGGTGTCCTAAAATCGGAAAAAGGTGTGCAACAGGAATATGTTATCTCGCCCCCTCTCTTTAATATTTACTGACAATGGATTATTAGGAAACCCCCCAAAAACTGGGATAGCGGCGCGGCTATTAAGAGTAAGAACATAATGAACCTCAGGTACATAAGCAACACTACAATCTTGGATACTTCGCAGGAAGAAAAGGGGGTATTCCTCTGACGTTTGAAGGAGTTCAAGCGGAGGCGATCCTACAAATCAACCGCTTAAACTTTAAAGTGTTATCGAAGCCGCGTACAGACCAAGTTCGCGAATAGTTCGGGAACAGTTCGCTAACAGTTCTCGTACCGCTGCAGTCGGCGTGTATAGTTGTTACGATGAGCAGTTTTCAGTTTCGGATTAGCGCTTTATTTGCATACCACAAACTGAACGCATTTCTGTCTTTGTTAGTTGCTCGCAGATTCATATTTCCGACAAAGACGTATGTCGCAGTGACATCTGCGAACGAAACAAAACCAACACTGTACGTGAGGGGTATTCTGTCGGCTGACACGTTTAGTAGAAAGAAACAGAGATACTTGAAGAATGTTACGTTGATGTATCCAAAAGTCACTACTTAAATCTGTTTCCAGCAGTATTTAAAATGTTTTGGAGGTTTATATGTCAATATTTTATTTTCGAAAGTTACCTTTAAGAGGTTTTATTTACAATGTTGTTTATTGCTGAAATTTATTTTATACACTTTGGGAACCTTTGTTTTTGCTGCGAAATAGTTCTGTAGATATCCCGGTTTGTTTTGGTTTGTGGAAATTGGTATTAAGAGGTTGAAAATAAGTTAATAGCATTTTTGTTATACAGCCATTAAAAGGTAATTACAGTTACTGGAATGTATTCTTGAAAACATGATTGTACTGAGCCAATTCAACATTGGATGTTAGTTGGTGGTTAGCTATTGTAAAAAGAAAACGCTGTTGGAAATGTCCGAAATTTTTTTGAATGCGTAGTATCAACAATTTGTGTTAGATCTATTCGATTATTTTACGCGCGAAGAAGACGTTGTAGCGGTTCGGGAACGAGTTACAGATGCATTAAAAATAAGTTTACCCACCATACGGAAAATCGTGCAGGAAAGGAAAGACAACCTTCCATTAATAAAAAAGCGCACAGCTCCAGAAAAAAATTAAAAACTGAAGATATTTCCGAAACATTAAAAATGACAGTTAGAGATGTAGTATACAGAATGTATGTTGAAAAAAATTATTGTGTATTTTACTCATACTGTTTACGCCTGTTTTATCATTTACCATTCTCAAGAATATATTCCAGTAACTGTAATTACCCTCTAATAGCTGTATAACAAAAATGCTATTAACTTATCTTCAAACTCTTAATACCAATTTCCACAAACCAAATCAAACCGGGATATCTAAAGAACTATTTCCCAGAACAAACAAAGGTTCCCGAAGGGTATAAAATAAATTTCAGAAATAAACAACATTGTAAATAAAACCTCTTAAAGGTAACTTTCGAAAATAAAATATTGACATGTAAACCTCCAAAACATTTTAAATACTGCTGGAAACAGATTTAAGTAGCGACTTTTGGATACATTAACGCAACATTCTTCAAGTATCTCTGTTTCTTTCTACTAAACGTATCAGCCGACAGAATACGTCTCACATACAGTGTTGGTGTTGTTTCGTTCGCAGATGTCACTGAGACATACGTCTTTGTCGGAAATATGAATCTGCGAGCAACTAACAAAGAGAGAAATGCGTTCAGTTTGTGGTATGCAAATAAAACGCTAATCCGAAACTGAAAAATGCTCATCGTAAGAACTATACGAGATATCGAGAGCAGTTCGTGTCCGTTGGGGAGTTAGCCCAAAGTTCGCTACTTGAGCGGTACCTTCAAAGAAACTGTTAGCGAACACGTGTTAAACAGCAGTTCTAGTGTGGACGTTTATTGGTGATGATCGATCCTTTATAATAAAAAGCACGACGACCAAACTTCTCACGAACTGCCTTCAAACTAAATGACGAACTCGAGTTTCAATTAGAAAACAGTGGTGTGGACGTTGAGCTTGCGAACTGTTCGCGTACAGGTCGTGTTCCTGAAAAACTGATTTTGTTCTGTACGCGGCTTAATGGTAGTTAACAGATCAGGCGTCTTACTTCAACAGTTTCCACTTTTTGCCGATATTACAAAAAGAAATGAAATCATATACCTTGGTGTCCGCATCACGAATATTGGGGATTATAGTGAAGCGATACGCTGGCATGGCGAAATCAGCTCTTGCAAGCCTGACAAAAATATGTTAGGACCATGAAATATTAAGAATCACAAAGGTGCGTTTGATCAAGACTATTATTTCCTATCACCACACATGATTCTGAAACTTGGACAATTAACACTGCTGGTCGAATGAGAATTGAGACATTTGAAGTGATAACCATGACCGCAATCACGAACCTTTATTAAGGTTATGTAATAACAAAGAATGTAAATTAAAGATTTTACACCTACATTCATCGGAGAAACCACAAAATTCAAGATGTGGTGAGATGGGGGAGAACGCGATGGCGCTACTAGAACGACCATATATACAGAATGGACGACAACAGACTAACAAAAATCGTAAGAAAGGAAAGGCCTAACACAAAGAGATCCCAAGGACGACCCCCTAAACGATGGCATGAAAGTTGGACGTCAGCGTCCCAGGACTAAGATGCAGAATTGGAAAAATAACAGGACTAAATTAAGAAGAAGAAGAAACCTAAATTTAAATTATTTTGTTTAAAGAAACGCGTCTTGTAAAATGAAACGAATGAAAACCTTTCTTCTCCGGACAATCGCAACTACTTCCAGACAATATGATCATAATATCATTGTTAAAATCACATATCATCAAGACGAATGGATTGGAAATGATTCTAACATTACTGTATTAAAACCAGAAGGAAATAGTAGAATGCTCTTGTCGATAGAAGGAACACTAACTGTTTATCAAAAGTAGTTCGAGATAACACCCCACAAGTAAAGAGAAGGGTCTCGGACATTCCCCAAACCGATAGAAGCAGAGCTGGATATCAAAATCAGCCGAAACACTCTGAAATATCGATATAAGCTGTCGTTAAAGAAAAACAGGCATGACCTAAATAAAGGAGGAAGAATAAGAAGAAAAATTACTGTATATCACTCCGAATTGATGGTAACCGGTATTCATGTGCCACTTTGAAGGGCTATAGCAGCTTTGTTCCTTGTTCGGATCTACGGTTGTCGTATTACATTTTCTACGGAACCATTTTTACCAGTCGCCTTTTTCACGTTAAAATTGTGTTCACGGTAAGCAAAATAGTACACTGTAATTCTGTCTTTGCGGAAATATTGTTCTCAGAAAACGTTATTACCCATCAAGAATTGTAGTTGAAAATATTGCCACATACAAAAGTGTATTGGATGACTTCGTTATTTGTTAGGAATGAGTGAATGGGGCGTCTAAAAATGATTTTCGGTTGAACCTTCCCACGCAATAAAAAGGTATACCTAACGTAAAGGTTACAGGAATAATAAAATTAGACAATATCCATATATGGATTGGGTAAGATGTTATAAATTCGAGACATATGGCGATTGAAAATCAATAAGTGATATAGTTCCAGCCTTATAAGTATACAGGATTGGCAAGATACGAACAAACGGACGAACAGCTTGCGTAAGCAACAACAGTGGTACCAGCTGAGGATGGGAAAAATGATGATTTTATAGTTATTCGTAAGAAATGTAAAAAAGGCATTACCTGTGTGTGTGTGGGTTGACCTCGGTCCCGACTAGGGATGTCTCGTGCCTGCAACACATGCACTGTCATCTTACGCATAGGTGCATCGTATAAAAGAGCGATTTCTAGATGTCCACATTTGCTCACGAGTTGTGTTTCTGGTTCTGATCCAATGCATGAAAGCATTTCGGTCCCGTCTGCTTCTGTATTCATCAAAACTATGCACTGAAACAATAGACCATTTAGACTACCTCACTACTACTTCCGACTTCCACAGGCACTTACATCTCTGGAACTATTGGCATGAATGCTGTGATGACCAATTTTGCACTCCGAGTCCAGTTTCTGGTACTCATCATTTTGATTGTCAATTTTTGTTTCTCTCAATTCGTTCGGTGATCTGGAAGTACAGAACCAGAATTTAGTCGGTTTACCATCGCCTAATTCGGTCCATTACCTATGACTACTGTTAATTTCTGCAGTGACTCTGGTGGCAGCTACGTTTTGCTTCTCCCCGACAGAACTAGTTGTCGAACTACAGCAAGAACTATTACTGCTAATTCCAACTCTACCTTTTTCTACTAACGAAATTAAATCGTGCGACGTTCTGGGCGGGTAGTATGGCCCCATTGTACCTGAGGGCAACTGATTATTAGCTCGGTTACCTCCCATTTCCGATTCGGAACTGGAGTCACCCCCGACATCGAATGAATATGCTTTTACTGAAAAAAGATAGTATTTTATTAATCTGCTTCACGAACAGAAATTATGAAAGCAGAATTCTCTAAAAAATCATCAATGATGTTGATGCTCCCAAGTACATATCAAAGTGAATTTAGTGCCGTCGGCAATGGGTGACCACAAATATCTGTAGTGGCGCAGATCGCTTTGGAATTGGAAAACTGTTTGCTGTAGTTATCACGTTGTGCAGGATAAATTATTACTGTACTACAAAACCACATGTGTTGGATTTCGAAAGTCGTAATAATCACTTCGGTCAGTTTGATATCTGCCGTTGTAACTCGTAACGAATGACAACTAAAGTAAGTTTCAGAATGAATAAGGGGACAAAGAAATACTAAACTTAATAACAACCTGCATCCTTGCAATCATTTATGGATACCTATTATATAGTGTCTGAAAAATGTCACCCATGTTCTGAAAAGAAGAGCCCCGCTTATTGTAATTTATTTGTAAAACTAAACAAAAAACTTAATGTCTGAATATTTTTATTTTATTTTAACGTTTGCGTGATTAAGAAAACTAAGATAATAATTTTTAATGTCTTACAAAATTTAAAAATTCTTACAAATTTTATTTTGTTAATTATCTTTGGAGTCCTATCGCTGCCTTCCTAAAGTTACCCCACCGGCTAAAAATACGACTTTTTTTTTAATTTTGTTTCTTCTAAACCTTTTTTATAATACAATACCTGCTAATATAGTGAAATCATAAATACTGTTACACGAATATAATAAGCGCTATTTACTTTACTCTAATTTATCAGTTCCCAGTTAATTATACGAGGGTTGCCTTTTATATTTCGGGATTGGGCAACCCTAGTGCTGCCATCTGGCAACTGACGTCTCTATCGTGAAGTTTGACATTTTTGACGGTATACGTACTCAGAACGTTTTGACGTACGAGCGCTGTTTGTGTTATTTGAAAACCTGAAAAATTCGTATCGGCCAAAAAATGGAATTAAATCGTAAACATTTTCGTGCGATTACTTTTTACAACTTTCGACGTGGATTAATTCAACAACGGTGCATCGATGCACCGCATGTATTATTGAATTTGTGTTTCTTGATTGATAAAGTTGGTTAAGATAAAAGATTTTTTGTGTCTTGAGAATTAGAAGTAGTAGGTTCATACTGTTTCTATAATTATTATAGTTCTTAATATTCATCCTACGAGGGTTGCCTTTTATATTTCTGGATTAGAGAACAAAAACAAATATTTATCATCTAAATGGCTTTATTATTTTTAAAAATATATTCCATGAAGATCAATACACTTTTGCATGCGTGTGAACCAATTTTCGAAGCACTTCTTCCACTCCGATTGAGATATCTCCAAAACATGCATTTTGAACGCTTCTTCATGTGTCGAAAAACGTTGACCTCGCAATTTATCTTTGATGTTCGGGAATAAAAAGAAGTCATCGGGTGCCAAATCAGGACTATACGGTGGCTGACTCATCAACTCGACGTTTTGAGTGCTCAAAAAGTCACTTGTTCGAGCCGATGTGTGACAGCTCGCATTGTCGTGGTGGAGAATGATCCGTCTTCGAAGCTTGGTTTTCCTTATTTCTCCGAAGATTTGTGGCAAACAAATGGTTGTGTACCACTCAGAATTGACCGTTCTACGTTGCACCAATGGTACGGTTGAGACATGTCCAGTTTTTCCGAAAAAAACAGGCGACCATTTGCTTCGAAGTACTTCGAGCACGAACGACTTTTGTTGGGTTTGACTCGCCTTGGAAGACCCATACAGTCGACTGCTGTTTACTTTCGGGCTCATAGGTGTACATCCAGGATTCGTCACATGTCACGATGTGACACATGTTTTGAAGCACCGCGATCGAATTGTTTTGACACGAGCTTGTTTTTGAGCGATTGTCAAATTATGTGGGATCCAACGCGAATTAATCTTTTCTACGGCCAAATGTTCATGCAATATTGAATGTATGCTGGTCCCACTAATGTCCAATGATTCTGGACGACCTTCACGAAATTCGTCGTTGAGCGAACTACGGCCACGATTGAATTCGGTAAACCATCGATAAACACTGGTCCTTGATGGTGCTTCATCGCCAAAAATCGAATTAAGTTCATCGATGCAATGTTGTTGAAATAGTCCACGTCGCATGTTGTAAAAAATAAACGCACGAAAATGTTCACGATTTAATTCAATTTTTTTGGCCGATATGAATTTTTCAAGTTACTGTAAACAACACAAATAGCGCTCGTACGTCAAAACGTTCTGAGTACGTATACCGTCAAAAATGTAAAACTTTACGATAGAGACGTCAGTTACCAGATGGCAGCACTAGGGTTTCCCAATCCCGAAATATAAAAGGCAACCCTCGTACACGATTAATAAAGCAATATGCTAAAGTTTTTCGTAGGCTAATTTGGTTAATTCCTATAATCTTATAATTCCGCTAATAATTATAGAGGGTGTACAATGAGCCAAGTATGGGCCGAATGCAAAATGTTTGGAAAGTCGCATCCTAGATGTCGCCCAATCAACTATGAACTATGGCTATGACAATTTTTGGGTAAAAATAAAATTGAATTATAGTCTTAAAAGAAAAAGTAGACTATTTTAAAACAGGACATTATTCAAATATTTATGAAATTAGTCACTAAATAAATTTTTAAACATATAGGTACTGCTAATAAAAATTAGCGGACCACTAATAAAACATTCGCATTGTATATATTTATCACATTAGAGCTATCTTAATTCAAAGCCACCGCTTACGACGCAATTCTCTCTAAATATCCGTATAATTTATGATGGTCGAGTCTTTATAGCTAAACGATCTAAACAACATCGACCTCTATTGACAAGTTACGTTGTACAATAAAACATCTTGGAGAAACTAAAGTTGCACGAGTGTTTGCTTTGATAGCAGATGATTTCCGTTATGCTGCAAGAGTTGTCGCGTAAGTCACACGATTGTTTTAAGGCTATAGAATAGGTACCAGGAGACTAGAAATCTACGTAGAAAGCAAAAAGTCGAAACAACCCTTCGGCAAGACCGTTTCATCGTCACTTCTGCTCTATGTAAACGCACATTTACAAGTGACATCAAAGAAAACCTCCAGAGGGCCACTGGAATCAAAATTTCAAATCAAAACACAAGCAATAAATTGCGAGAAAATTTTTCGGACCCACAAACCGTGTTTAAATCGGAGGCACAGAGGCACAAGATTAATTTTCGCTTTAGAACATATTCATTGGAATATGGAGCAATTATGAAGAAGGGGTTGTCAAGGAGGCCGACAAGTTTGGAGATAGATCCGACATGGACTACACAGGCATAAATCTACACAAGAGAGCGGACCTCATAATAATCATAGGAAGGCTAAATGCTGGAATATACCAGCAGACAATTCTTACAGACCTGCAGCCGTAGGTATGAGAGCTGAATACCTCTTCCAGCAGGATAATACGAGACCGCTCGCAACCGCCCTGGCACCTTCCTCGAGGAACTGCAAATTCCGGTCTAGCTTGCTCTGAGCTGAGATTTGGAATCCGATGAAACACTTTCGGGTTGAGCGTGATGGAAAACTCTCAGGGCGCGTCCTGCGGTCCAAGAAAGCTGCACTCGTACAAGAATAAGACAAAATTCCGCAGAACTATATCCGCCGGCTTGTTCTGAGTATGCCCAGAAGACGTCGGACAGTTATTTTAGCCCGCGGAGGTCTCAACCGTTATTACTTGTCCTTAATAACAGAACATAAATGGTAACTGTTTTATAATTATTGTAACAAGTTTTTCTACTAAATAACCGCATTTAGTTTTTTATCTAAGTATTATAATCTGTTTGTTTTATAAATGTTTGTGGTTCTTTGTTGTAAAAGAGCTTACAGTTACCGAATTACCTTGTTCTATGTCCATATACTAATAAACATTAAAACTTCTGAGTTTTAATAGTGGTCCGCTAATGGTTATGAGCAGTGCATTCTAACCAAAATTATTTAAAAATACCTAAAATAACTTTAAATTAAAATTGAGACAATTCCAACCTAGTAATGTAGAAACATTTTTAATTAAATAAACGGGCTCATATCACAACGTCGACTGATCATAACGTCGACCGTGATCACAACATCGACCGTGACCACATCCTCGACCGTGATCACAACGTCGACTAGTTTGCTACGGTCACAGCATCGACCGTGATCAAACCGTCGACCTTGATCACAAGGTCGACCGGTGTTGATCACAATGTCCACTAGTTTGCTGTTGTCTCAACGTCGACCGTGCTTAGATCGTCGAGAATGGTCACAACGTCCACTAGTTTGCTGTAGTCATACCATTGACCGTGACCGCAACGTGGAGCGTGATCACAGTGTCCACTAATTTGTTCTTGTCATAACATCGACCGTGATCGCAACGTCCACTACTTTTCTGTTGGCACAACAGTGACCGTGATCACAATGTCGAACATGATCACACTGTCCACTAGTTTGTTGTTGTCATAACATCGACCGTGATCGCAACGTCCACTACTTTTCTGTTGGCACAACAGTGACCGTGATCACAATGTCGAACATGATCACACTGTCCACTAGTTTGTTGTTGTCATAACATCGACCGTGATCGCAACGTCCACTACTTCTCTGTAGGCACAACGTTGACCGTGATCACAACGTCGAGCATGATCACATTGTCCACTAGATTGTTGTTGTCACACCGTCGACCTTGATCACAAGGTCGACCGGTGTTGATCACGATGTCCACTAGTTTGCTGTTGTCTCAACGTCGACCGTGCTTAGATCGTCAAGAATGGTCACAATGTCCACTAGTTTGCTGTAGTCATACCGTTAACCGTGACCACAACGTGGATCGTGATCACAATGTCCACTAGTTTGTTCTTGTCATAACATCGACCGTGATCGCAGCGTCCACTACTTTTCTGTTGGCACAACGTTGACCGTGACCACAACGTCGAACATGATCACAATGTCCACTAGTTTGTTCTTGTCATAACATCGACCGTGATCGCAACGTCCACTAATTCTCTGTTGGCACAAAGTTGACCGTGATCACAACGTCGAGCATGATCACATTGTCCACTAGTTTGTTGTTGTCATAACATCGACCGTGATCCAACGTCCAATACTTTTCTGTTGGCGCAAAGTTGACCGTGATTACAATGTCGAGCGTGACCACAACGTCGACTACGATTGCAAAGTCGACCATCACAACAACCATATATCCAACAGAGGTGAATTGAAGTAATAAAAATATTTCAGCAGTACTTTTAAATAACGTAATTTAAATTACATGGATGGATCTTTAAATACTTGTAAATATTGGATACAGTAGTGCGTAATAAAAAAAAGGAGAGATAATCATTCATAATTTTTTTTGTCAATTTATAGTTTCATTTTGATGAAAATCGATGTGACTAAAACTGGTGGTCCACGCTGAAATATTGTACTCAAATATGGTTCACGACATAAATTACTACAAATACATGTAAAAGCAACGTGTGCTATGATTTAATGTTTGCGATAGTGGAATTTATTCGCAAATTGCGCGTTGCGTGACGAAACTAGGTTATTATTCAATACGCCGGACAAGGGTAAATTAAAACGGGAGGAAATTACTGCAACCCGCATGTAAATGAAGATGATAATGGAAATTGATTAATTAAATTTCAGCGCCAAACAGCTTGTTTACTTTGGATAGGTCTACAACGCTGGCGCTTGTACTTCTTAATCTGCCAGAACGTTCACCGCGGCCCAAGTAAACATATTTTAAATCGCCAAAATTCAATTATTTCGTGCAATAAACTAAATAATTCCTCAAAATTCTATATTGTGAAAGGAGAGCGAAGTTAATTTGAGTTACATCAAAAAGGAAAATAATCCTATTGAAAGGCTGCGGGTCTGCCGAAGGCCCAGGAAAACGAATTATGTACTCCATAAAGAGTTTCATCTCTGGAAGAGTAAATAAAACTGAAAAAGCTTGATTTAAAACTTGAGGGCGCACTGGGAACTTCCCCAATGAATTCCTTTTGCAATACATCTGGTTTTTGAATGAAATGCGGGAATTACTTGTCACGCTTCGGTTATTTCTTATTTTCCAGCGAAATAAAGTATTTTATTTTTAGCCGCTTTTATTACTACTTAAATATGCGTCTGTTATTTCGGGATCTTCGTTATAAAGTACGTTGAAACCTTAAATTCAATACCAGATCTAAAATATCGGAAAACTTGTTGATTTCCGGAATTTCCAGGCTTGCCTGTTCAGGTAATTGACGGAAGCAGTTATTTCTACGTAAATTCAATCCCACATCCTCTGTTTGAATAATAATGCAACATTTCCGTCTCATTCGAATTAAAGCAGGCCTTTCATTTTGAATTTTATTTATTTTTGCAGAACCAATCTCAATTTGAAAAGTATTTCACAAATTGCACTAGAAAACTTCTTGACTCTTAGAAAAATATTCCAAAGTTATTATCGCCTAGCAAGTTGGATATGTTTAGAAAGAGAGGAGTCTGTAGTGGTAGCTTAGTTGGCAGAGTGTCCGCTTTCTGGTCTAAAAGTCGATTATGGTTTGAGTTCGATTCCCAAATATTACCATGCAACATATAAAAAACTTGTACCGCAACCCACCACACAGAATTTCCCAATCCGGCTGGCACCGTGGAATCTTAATGCCAAAAACTTTCTCTGGCGTTTCTGTCGTATGCATTCGACGTTAACTGTAAGTTTAGATAAGTATTTATAAGTGTAAGCTTTCAGTTTAGCGCTAAGGAGAAACACGTGACAGAGAAGAGACCCGTGCCCAGCAGAGACGAAGAGGCTATTTACGACGATGTTTAAAAAACCAGAGATGTCGAAATTAACCAAAAGTATTTCGAAATTCTCAAATTAGTCGAAATATTTAGCAAGAAGTTGAAAATTAAAAGTCAGAATTTCCTAGAAGAGGAATAAGAAATAATTTGAAGATTAAAGCAGAACATCTTGGCAGGAAAATTTCAACTTCGTAAGAAAAGCACAAAAAAAAAGTCGAAAATTACATATACCAGTCGGTAATTTTTAGAGTGTAATCGGATGCTCTTAAATTAATAGAAAATTTTTAAAAAATGGTTCTGCAGTGACAACATACAAGTAGGCAGAGAATTTTCTGGATAGTATACTATTATAAGTCGAAAATTTTGAAGTTAGTAGGAATACATGTATATAATACACAGAAAACATTCGACAATTCCGATAATTGTGAAAACGTCCAGGAACTAATATGAAGCATTTAGACGGAAGCTGAAAAAAGAAAAAATGATATAATATGAAAGCAATAGTAAATACAGTCGAACCTCGAAAAGTTGAGAGGAAATCAAAAATAATACGAATTACCGAAAATTCGCATTATAAAAAAATAGCTAAAAATTACATACATGTTTAATCTTTTTCATATCGTAAGAACAGAAAATACGCGCTGCTCGATGTCTACAATGAATGCTCTAGTATACTATTTAAGTTCAAACTGACATGTCGCCGCCGATAGTCTAAATGGTGATTGATCGGAACACTGCCATAAATCACCATAGCGTTAGGGAAAAACCGGCAATTATTTCTAAGAAATGTACCTTCGATTTACAGAAATATTTACTAATAGGAAGCTTTGACTTATCAAAAAATTCGACTTATTGAAATTCGAGTTATCGACATAAATATATCAACATTGGCATTTTGTCGGGAAACAGCTTCTAGTTCGAGTATTAAAAAAAATAGAATTATATAGGTCCGAGCTAGCAAGGTTCGACTGTTGAAACAATATTAGCGTGAAATACAAAATTTAAAAAGAAAATTTAGAAATAATAAAATGAGCTTAGTAATACTTATTCAGCAAATAGTCTGAAATTCTGTAATAAATATAAAATATCCTGAAAAAAAAACTGTTATGAAGTTCCAGCCTAAAAGCCCGAATGACTACAAAGATATTAAGCGACTCTAGAATTTGGAAAAAGCGTAGGCAACATCTTTTTTATTTAACAGATAAGCATCTATAATGTCGCTTACGTTTCATAGACGTCATAGACAACAAAATCAATTTCATTTACCAAACTACTGTGCACCTTCATCACGCGATTTCGATTATTTCAAACCAGCAAACTGACCGTTGTTACTTTTACAGTACAACCTAGTTTACACATTTAGTAAGATTAGATTCTGAATAGTTATGAAAGACATACATGCGCCAGGTATGTGCAATTATTATAAATTGTCTATGTAACATTTATTCCTAGGAAATACAACATCATAATTTTATTAAATTTAGTACTGAATATTTGTTAAATATTTTTTTGCAAATACAATGTTGTTGCCTGGACGTATATAATAGAGCTTGATCGAATCCATTATACATAGTCTTGCGACTAGATTCTTCTTTTTGTTAATATAAAAATGCTATTTTTTTTTTAATAAAAGAATTAATTTTACGTATTTTGTTGGTGTTACTGTTTTGAACATTTTCTTTCTAATTCTGTGATACAATATAATTCCAAATCTGAGAAGAAATAACTACGTAAAAGAAGGCCATTAAAAATAATATAAAAACGAATCCGAATAAAATTCCCATATTGATTTCTATCAGAAAAATTATAAAAAGTTCCATCCCTTAACCAAAGGCATTGATAAAATATGCAAACAAATATTAAGAGTTTGTTAGAATACCCTAAAGATATAGTGAAAACTTCGGAAAAGTCTGGGATTTACGTAATTGACTGTTCTCACTGTAATCGAAAATATATTGGACAAACTAAACGTAATATTAAGATTAGGTTTAAAGAACATATTACTCGCTTCTAAAACCATAGGTATGATAAATCAAGTGCTCCCCCCCCGCCATATGTACGAGACAGGACCGGTATTACACCAGAAATTACATCTGAAATTGTTAAAGGAAGTGTCTTCACAAAAGAATTGAATAACTATGAGAGCATTCATATTTTCAAAAATAGGGGGGAATGAATCTCTTAAATTCAGATAATGGGCCAATTCCTAACTAGTAACTCAGATTTAACTCATGTGTTGAAAATAATTGCTTAAGCGGTTAAGCGTAAGGAACCCTAACAAGGCTTTGTATTTAAGCCTCTGTTTTTTACTAAATTAGCTACCAAATCCTATACCTGGGAATCGCTTTCCAACATAGGTACATGTATCCTGAACCTCAATATTCGAGAAACCCTGAAAAAATGCGCTACCGTTCTAACCTTCTCCGAGGCCGGTTCCAAGGTTGCGACTCCCGAACCCTGCTACATACTTGCAATACTTTCATATGCCCCATCGTCGACTACCGAGCCTTTCTATATGCCACTGTCAAACACCATCTTCTCCATCAAATCACAGCATGCAAAAGGCAAATCCTCCGGCGCACTCTCCCCCTACACCGAGAACATCCCAGTATCCAAATTTACCTCGACACCCAAACCAATTCAATCAGCCTCACCGAACTTCAACAAAAATACATCTCACGCACCCTCCTCCATGGCATTCCCATAGCCCTAGAAACCCTCCAAACTTCTCACAAACCCCTAAACCGCAATTTCGTTCTTGTGAATTGCATCCCCAGAAAAACCCGAAGGAAATTCTAACATACCCGACTGCTCTATTCTCAACTCTGTACCCCGAACTCCCGGACAACCTACTGCTCTAGCGGAAGAAACTTGTGACGTTCGGCCGCTTTTATTGAATGTACCCTGTATGCGCGACGTTAATATATCTTTCTGTAAACGCAGCATTAATCCGAGTCTACACACTAGTAAGTGCGGGGAAAAAGACGGAATTCAGGTTCCAGTTCTCGACCTGAGTGTTACGCAGATTTAAAATTACCATGGAGCGTCCGAATTAGTGTAATTTACCAATAGCTAATTAATTTCGCTTTCTGCGGTACCATTCCCGGTACGTCCGAACAGGGGGAATATCCGAAAATATCGCTTAAAGTACCGATTTGGGAAATTTCGTCGTATGACGCAATATTGAAAAATCTTCCAAAAGTTGCGAGAGAAGCAATTGTAAAAACTACACCCAGGGACTGACTCAAGCTTCACACCCCCTTGAAGGGCCAATTTTTCATCGAAAAAGGTAAATTTTCAAAACCTTTGTTAGCTACGCTTTAGCTGTTCCATTCAGTTTATCGAGAGGGAGGCCCCCTGAGACGACGCCGTTCATTGTGCAATTCTGTGAAATCAGTTTATAATTTTGTATGTTTTATGCGAACAACTTTACCGATATAAGAAACTACTGCGTGTACAAGGCCTTTCTGCAGTATCTTTTTTCAGATATTATTAACTTAGATTTACTTATTTTGGGATTCACCTGTGCGTGAATACTTGATTAATATTAAGATTATTTGTTTCAAGCTGTATTTGTACTTTTTTTCAATAATGTTTATCTTTGTTCTGTACCAATTATAATCATTTAACCATTTTGCATGTATTTTTGTTCGCCTTTTTTAAATTTAATTAAATGCCTTTTTTTAAACTCAACTCTGTCATTTTGATCTTTGTTAAAAGTAATGTACAGGTTTCTGTAAGGACAGCTGAGAGTGATTGTCGCGCCCTTTTGTTTACGGGGCTAGTAAATTCACATTTTTTTTTATTAGAAGCAATTGGTAAAGGTGATTTCAATCACGCACAACTTTCGGATTGGCCGTTCAAAGTAACGTGGAGTGGAGCAGTGCCGGATCTCGTCATATTCCTGTTGGCGCCCTCACTTACTACGACTTTATCGCGAATTTGATCAGATTTAAGCGCGGTACATTTTACAAAATGAACCCCCACACCTCCTCTTCTGAGCTACGCTAGGGCATGCCGTTCTTTATGTGTCAGAATTTCGTTTAAGCCTGTGAAAAACTCCAATAACAATGAGGTGAGCATACACTAGCTAATTCTAATTTCTAATTTCAGATAACCCGCAACATCAGCAACAAAAACGGAACCTACCACACCAGAAGCCAAGAAACAGCACCCGCCAACCAACCACCCTGCAGCAATCCCTCAGGACATCACGGACCTAAAGGAAGAAATGAAAATCCAGGACAGAAGAAGCCGAAAGCCTACAACCATCTGCCCCACTATCACAACTAGTTTAAGAAAAATGAATTGTACAAATTAAGTTAACTGAATAAACGTATTTGTATTTCAGTAGATTAGCATAGGACTTCCATTGTTGACCTGATGAAGGACTTCTCTAGGGGTATTCCTCAGCCTTAGTCCAAGTTCCTACTCGGAAATATGTATTTAGGTGTTCTAAATATCGTAGGATTTTCCAAAGTTTTATATAAAAAGCTCGTAGGAATGTGTACCCCATATTGTAGTTTTTTGAATCGTCAATTTATCCCACACATAGATACATTAAAGAAAAAGTTCCCTCATTTTGGTGAATTCGTTACGCGTTCGTGATGCTGATTAAAAAAGCATAACGAGTCGCGGTTGCCATAGCAACAGTCTACAAAAATCGCCATCAGAAACGTTTTGAAACATATTTAGTTAAGCAGAAAGGCCACAAAAGGTTTAAATATACATTTTAAAACGTCTTCCAATTTGTACCCAAAAAGGCGAAATGTAATACACAAAAACGAAGCACAAAGCAAAGCAAAGCGAAATACGCACCAAGTAAAATTGAGTTTGAGTCTCACAGAAATTTTCAACTTCAATTTTACGCTGCTTTAAATTTCTTATAATTATCCGGAAACTCCACGCGCTGCTTCTTTGTTGTGCCTTTGCAATAATTATGCTTTTTAACCCGCAGCGCTGTTAAACAAATTGATACAGGAAGCGCCCTGCGTGATAAAACTCCAATTCGCGCTATCTCGACCGGACATCCAACGACCGTTTCGGCGGAGCAATCTCCGGTTTTTACTCAAATTGCATCGGAGGCTAATCGAGAAGCAATCGCGTCGTAAACCGAGCTTTCCAAGAAAATCGGGCCTTAAGCCTAACAACCTTCGACGGTTCGCGCGAGTTTTCATTCTCGGGAACTTGTTTGATGGACACCCAACATAATAGGAAGAGATTTTGGGAAAATAAAAAGAAAATCTAATCTCTTTTATGGCCGAGGTTGAATATCGCTGATCCATCTTAACCAAATTTCAACACGAAATTTCTGTAAGCCTTCCGTAAAGCAGTGGTCTCCAAACCGTAAATCTTAAAGTCTCGTCGACCAATGAACTTCATATCATGGCTTGTGACATAAACCAGAACACTTCAATCTAAAGGTCATGACGCTCATTAGACCAGTGTTATTCAAGTATCGATCGTGACCCAGAACGGCGAGGTAAAACATCTCGACATTTTATTCGTTATCATTGCAATTTTAAAAATTATATTATTAGGAAATCCTCGAACTTGTCAAAATCATCGCTTCATACGCCTAGGAACATTCTACGATTGTACGAGTTTCATCTCAGGTAGCTCGTTTAATGGGCGCCTAACATAATCGAGAGCAGTTTTGGAAAATCTAAGTTCATTTACGGTCGAGGTTCAATAGCGTTAATCCATCACGGCATTTTGTAAGCTTCTCGTAAATTAATCGTCTTCCAATACTAACAGTAAATTGTACTACTAAACGAATGAACTTCGAACTATGGGACATTACATCTATTAGACCGGTGAACTTCATTTCAGATCACATAACATCTAATAAACCTCTGTGCAAAGGGTGCGACATCTATTATACTACACTACTACAGCACTACTACTAGGTATATCGATCGTAAACCACTGCGACCAGGCACAAAACTTTAACATGTTATACATTATAACTGAAATATCATATTTAAATAATTACACTTCTTCTTCTTTGAGTGTTTTATATCTCACGAGACGGACCGACCTTCTTTCCTATTCCTATGTTGCGTGTTTAAAGTAGCATAGACACAGAGGACCTACAGTTTAACACCGGCTCCGAACCATGGGAAGTATAAACACTTCTACTCCAGAGAAGATTTACTAAACAGAATACCTCGCTGGTTTGCCATTTACTTGCGAGGGAGAACAGCTGTTAAAAATCCGATGTTCCTGTACTTGGAATCGAGCCCCAGACTTTCAGCGTGGAAGTCTAACAAGGTTGTTATAGAATGAACGCGTCATTCCACACTACCGGCTACACAACTTTGTGACGCCAACCTACAGTGCAAACGGCGTCCCAGGTCACCAGCTGGGTTTATAAATATGTACTTTAGCTCTTAAGTTTAAATTGTGTATCATTAGAATGGTATATTGTGTGGCATGTGGATGCTACAATTCTTCAAAGAAGAAAATTGCTAATGTGCATTTTCGATATAGTTGGTGTCCTTAAGTAGCTTCACAATAGCGTGCGCATATCACATCCATTCTCTATAACATCCTTGACGTCTAACCAGCTAACCTCTACTACACGACCGTATAACTATACAAATGAAAAAATATTTTATTCAAAAACCTCCTCTCTCGAGCTTCCCGAAATAACAGGATGTTAATCGTAGCTCCGGGAACTTGTTAGATAAACGCCTCGCACAACTGAAAGCAAGTATAAAGAATAAAAAGGAAATGTAATCTCTTTTGTAGGCGAAGTTGAATGACCGCTGATGTTTCTCAAACAAATTTTAGTACAGCTTTTCTGTAAGCTTTCCACAAAGTAGCGGTCTTCGAGCAGTAACTCTTAATCACATTAATTAATGGCCTAATTAATAAAGCAAATACGAAAGCGATTTTTAAAAATAAAAAAAAATGTTTAATTTCTTTTACAACCGGAGTTAAATACCCGCTGATGCTTCTCAAATATGTCTCAGTACGTATTTATAAGGTAACTGTGCGTAAGTTCCGTTCACCCATGCAATTAGTGCAAATTGACTTGTGCATGCCAATTTGCACAAGTAAATTGTTGCATGAAAACCAAAATCGTTCACTTGCACAAGACAGAAAGTTTGACTTGAGTAAAATCTGGCTGGTCAGATAATTTGCATGTGGTTGGCACAAATGCATGAACGTGTAAATGACACTCCAACTCGACGCATGCTTAATAGCAGCGAATTCTTGTCCTGACCTGCACTGGCTTTTGTATTTTAGGTGTTCTGTGACTACTTGACTACATACACACTAAACGGTCTACATAATTATTTTGTCTGTTTTGTATGTTTGTTAATAATATAATAATGACAAAAAAGAAAAAGAATTCATTACAGAATTTATTGAGCTGTATAAATCTTTTCCTTGTCTTTGGTAAATCAAATCCAAAGAATACAGCTATAGAATCGCTAAATCGCAAGCTTATGACATTCTCGTCGAGTCAAACTTTCTGGCTTGTGTAAGTGATAGATTTTGGTTTTCATGCAACAATTTACTTGTGCAAATTGGCATGCACAAGTCACTTTGCGCATGTTGCATGGGCGTGAAAACGGACCTTTAATTTGCCCAAATTGGCATGCACAAATCAATTTGCACAAATAGCATAAGCGTGAAAATGGACACTTAGCTCAGCCACTTCCAGTAGTCACTGCAGTAAAAATATGTAAATAATAACTATAACAATACACTTTTCATAAAAAAGTTACTTTACTAGTAGTCAGCCACATTTTTTCGGTCCATTTTTCAGATGCAAGTCCCTAGCCTTAAAACTGTTAGTGTAACCGATACAAATATGTACGGCTGTGTGGCCGACTGACCTTTGGTAAGTAATTTGTCTGTTTATTGTAGGTACTTTAAGTACGATTCGATTATTAATTAATAATTAGTATATAGATCAAGTCAACGCGGATCAGCTACATTGAATTATGAACTATTTCTTAAGTAACATAATCTAAAACTGCACAAAATATATTCAGGATCAGTTATATATCACTATGGCCGCGTACTGGACAGCTAATATACGTCGGAACTTAGTAGTCAGCCATAAGGCTGAGCACTGGATTTTTGGCATACCACGCACTTTCAGACCGCTCTTCTCATAAAGCTGAATCGCAGATTGGAATGTGTATGTGAGAGAAACAGAAATAACATGAAAGCCTAGTAGTCAGCCGTGATAAAGCAACTACCCTATTATGTGGTTGTCTATTAGTTGCTTAATATTTAGTAGTACTCGGCCACATAGCCTGTTACTTAAAATATGCATCTTTAAAAAATATGTATAATGTTCCCAGAAGAACTATACAAGATCGTCTGCATGGGCGCGTGAAAGAGAGACCTCATAGAATGGGTCCAAGCACAATACTCTCTACTGAAGAAGAAGGTCAACTTGCAAAATGGATTATCGAGTTGGCAAAATGTGGCTATGCACTAAAAAATAAGATCTTCTAGATTCCATACAAACTATAGTCTTACGACAGAATAGAGAAAATCCGTTTAAAAACGGGAGACCAGGAGAAAGATGGTACAAGGCTTTTCTTAGCACCCTCAACTTTCCTATAGAGAACCAGAAAGTGTTACGAAAGCCAGAAGTGTAATCACCGAAGAACATATTTGGAAATGGTTCCGAGACTTGGAAGCAAACCTACTGGAAAAAAATGCATTGGATATTTTACAAGATCCATCAAGGATATTAAATGGCGACGAAACAAGTTTGCAACATGCCCTAAAAGTGGTAAGGGGCTTGCTCCAAAAGTTTATAAAAATGTGTACATTATTAAAGAAGTTAACGAGAAGGAAACGATTACAGACTTATTAGTGTTTTCCGCCGATGGAAAAACCTTGTATCCAATGGTAGCATTTCCGTATGTAAGACCACCTAGTTCAATAGTAGATTAGTATAGGCAGATCGGAAACTGGGTGGAAGAAAAGCGATATTTTTTCGAGCCAGCTAACGTAAGCGTATTTGAAGCCCTAAAATCGGATTGGAAAAAGACCGTCAAAGCTTAGGAATGGAGACCAAAAATTTAAACTGTGAATCGAGCAAAACAACTTATTGTCCTTTAGTAAAAGAGGTGCTAAATAATCCATCCATCCCTACTAGTGTTAAAAATGGGTTTAAGAGATGTTGATTATTTCCATATAATCCAGATGCCATTGATTACACCATGTGCATCCAAAATACATTAGAGAAATTAAACGAGACTACTGATAAGAAAAGTGACAATCCATTTGAAGGATTAATGTTACGAAAGAAATGCAAAAACGTAAAAAATGACCTTACCTCTATTGCTACTAAGAAAATACGAAATTGGGGAAAATGGTTGCACTTCCTCGAATCCAACAATGATAACATAATTAATGCCGATGTCCAGAACGATATCCAAAGTTTAGGTGATATCCAAATTGTATTTCTAAATGTAGATGCTAACACTTCATCAGATTATTCTAAAAATCGAGTCATTGTAGAGACAGATGTTCATCCTGTATCGGTAAAAAAGAACATTTTAAAACATAGTCTAAACCTTCAAGAAACCAATCATCATGAAAAAAAAACAATCGAACAATAATACATCAACCATAAATGAAAAAAAGTGATGTTAATCAAGACACCATTAATACTATTGATGATGTTGACGATGTCAATAGCAATACGATATTAGTAACTAGTCCTGTGCATGAAAATGAAACTAATGAATTAGATTTGCAACAAAGTAGGAAGAACAATATCGATCGTGTTTAAAAGAAACCGCTGAGTCTTAAAAGTTTACGGATCTACAACATATTGTATTGAAGCAGAAAAGTATGGACCAAACCATTTGTTTTGGACAACCCACTACCTTCTGGGAAAAGAAAAATAACTAACTGATTATTAGCCGCCATTTGTTCAGGTACTTTTACAAATTATTAACGACTAAAAAGTGAAAGAAAAAAATTAAGAAACGAATAACAAATAAAAAAGAAAGGAAGAGATAATTAAAAAGACTACAAAGAAAAGCACAAAAAACTGAAGCACAAACACAAACGCAAATGGATTTAGTAGAAGTAAATATGGATGTGCAAGCAACATCTGATGAAATTGAAATTAAACCTAAAAAACCAAAAATGAAACTCAAAGACAGCTATCAACATTGCAATGAAGACGAAAAACTAAAAGAAAAATGCGCCGGCTGCTTTCTCGACCTACACAGCGATGCAGGAGATGATAATTTGAAGAATGTGAGTTGCGACAACTGTCCCAGATGGTATCATTTGCAGTGCACTGAAAGGTATTTTAATTCTGCGTCTGATCCTTGAGTTTCATAAAAAAATATTCATCCAGAAAAAATGACAGATGATTCAATGAAAATATTAAGTTTATGGAAAAAAGAAGGCATCCGGAAAATTTTGCTATTTGCGGTCCGGATATGTTGTTGGTCTCGTCGAGAACAACCACTTTTCCTTATGGTTCTTTCCCGTAGCTCGTACCGTTCGGAGGCCTGGGGCGTCCAAAGTCGAAACATGAATCGACGTCCGGCACGTGTCCACGTCAGCGAGTCGGTCGCGAGCTCAAGTTTTTACGCCGATGTTTACGTTTTTTTCTCGACGTTTCGGCGTCCCCCGCGCCCCCGTCGGGGATGTTAGAACCGCCTTCGGCGGCCGTCGATGCGCCGAACTTATGCGAACAGATTGAGCTCGCGACCAACCCACTACGATGACGTGGACACGTGCTGGACGTCGATTCATGTTTCGACTTTGGACGACCCAGGCGGCCGAATAGTATGAGCTACGCGAAAGTGCTATAGGGAATAGTTGTTGTCCTCGATGAGGACTACAACATATCCGGACCACAGATCGCAGAATTTTCCGGGTGCCTTCTTTTTTCCATAAACTTGTTATTATCAGTCATCTGTCATTTTTTTCTGGATGAATATTTTTAGTATTTAGTTTAGAAATTAAGTAGTATAAGGTATTTAAATTAAAAAAATAATGTACTACTAAATTTGTTTAGTCGTTGCCAATTACATTATAGATAAATGCAAGTTACAATTGCAATTTGCAATCGGCTTAAA
>JABXWE010009149.1:0-40808 GCA_014611495.1 Limonius californicus | reverse complement strand
TTATGCAATCTAGCTGGCTTTTTTCTTCTTTTGTGTGCTGGGGTGAACAGCAACTATTCAGAGTGATCTGATGTCATACCATTATTTGATTATATGCTTAAATATCCAAGAGCAAATCTCAACAATGCAGGCTGTCAAGGATCTTTCCTGGGTTGAATGTATACTATGTTGCTAACAGGTGTCGTAATTTTAGTTACTTAGAAGAGTGGAAGAAGTAGAATACCCTTTCGACACCTGGTGCTATAAGTCTTAATTGGACAGTGGACAGTAAGCAGCAGACACTGTGATTGGTCCAATCTAGTCTTCCATCACAATATTAGCTTGCAGTGGTGTGATAAAGTTCTGCATCAGTTGCACAAATAAGATAAATTACAGTTTAAAACCATTTTTTTAATAATAATAGCCCAAATGTTGATTCATAAAAAACAGAAACAATTCGATATATATAATTTATTCAAAAACAGAAAAATTGTACATTATATATAATAATGCAGTCTACACCTAAACGTTTATTACATTACACACTAATTAATTTTAAACTGTTTTAGTACTTAATAGGCGATCCTTTGTTTTTAATTACTAATTCACACCTTTATGGCATAGAATTCACCAGTTTTTGTAATTCTTCCTTTGAAATGCGACTATATCAAGTATCAATTATGGATTCGATGAATTCCACTTTTTGTGGGCTTTTTTCTTGAAATAATATCTCTGCTATAAGTTTTCTATAGGATTTAGGTCCAGAAATTGTGCTGGCCTTCTATTCTTTTAACTTTATTGGGCACATCCAAGACTAAACAAGCTCTGCTCTGTGACAAGGAGCATTATCATCTTGAAAGATAAATGTTTTGTCATAAAATACCTGTTTTCCACTAGGCAACATCTTCTCCTGTATGACATTAATGTATTTGCTTGCATTCACCATGCCAGATACAACATGTAGTCTACCAACACCTTCAGCAGACATGACAGAGGTTGGATGTTTAATTGTTGGCAGAACATACTGTCGTGAAATCTCTATTCTTTCACTAAATAATACCTTCTGCTATTGTTCTGGGGCCCTATGGCGATTATCCTTTGCCCATCTCAAACGGTTACTACACCACTAGCTTCGGACCATATTTTTGTTAAATCTGTCGAAATAAGTCTTCTGTCATCCTGGTTGAAAAACTTACGAGACTGGTACAACTGCTCCTCGGTAGAACTATTTAGGGCAGAAGTGTCGAAAATAGGAATTGCTGTTATGATCACCAACCTCCGAGAGGAGAAGGCACCGAAAGAAGCAGAAGAAGTCTTCTGTCTGCCAGGCAATACACTGTCGTCTCTTACTGATGTTTTCCTTTAGACGGTCACTGCTGGGTTTATCTCCTAATAACTGGATTGATTGCACTGCACTTTCACAATTATTTAATATCGTTTTTCGTCCTATAATTTCAACGGTTTCTTTTGGGATGGCATTTTACCACTGTTAAGGATATGCAAAATGCAACTAAATATTCCATAGTACCTGCAGGTATATATATATTTTGTGAAAAAATGGAAATTTCATCTGAAGGTTTTCGTTGGATGATTTTTTACGATTTTAGTAAAGGCCTAACTCAACATCAATGCATACAATCGATTCGTTCAACTTTTAATAATGAAGCACCATTAGAAAGACTGTTTACAATTGGTTTGCAGAATTTCGTCGAAGTCGTGCGTCAGTCAGTGATGAATTTTGTGAAGGTCGACCAAAATCGGTTGCTATTCCAAAAAACATCGATGCTGTGCGCAACATGATTGAAGAAGATCGGCATGTGACTTACAGTGAGATAGAGGCATCCTTAGGCATATTGAAGACTGCAATACATTCGATTTTGCATGAACATTCAGCTGCGAAAAAGATCTCTTCCCGATGGATTCCGCATAATTTTTGACCGAAGTTCAAAAAAGGCTCGTGTTAATTGGTGTAAGGAAATACTCAAAAAATTCGACCGAGGAACTGCAAAATCCGTATACAACATCGTAACAGGTGACGAAACTGGGATATATTCGTATGAACCGGAAACTAAGCAACAATATACTCTTTGGGTGTTCCAAGATGAACCGAATCCCACAAAAGTTGTTCGTTCAAGAAGTACTTCCAAGAAAATGATCGCTTGTTTCTTCGGTTGTACTAGACATGCCGCAACCATTCCTTTAAAGGATCGAAGAACAGTTAACGCTGATTGGTATATAACAATTTATATGCCAGCAGTTATTGGCGAAATAAGCAAAAACAACCGAAAACATCGCATTATTCTTCTTCGTGCTAGCTCTCACACAGCACATCAAACACTTGATTTGAAGGAGGAAAACATCGAATTAATGTCTCATTGTCCGTATTCACCCGATTTATGGCCTAACGACTTCTTTGTGTTCCCGAATGTCAAACAACAAATGCATGGACAGCGATTTTCACCACCTCAAGAAGCCGTTGAAGCCTTCAAAAACCATGTTTTTGGGATATCAACTTCAGAGTGGAAGAAGGGTTTCGAGAATTGGCTTGAATGCATGCAAAAGTGTATAAATATTAAAGGCAAATATTTCGAAAAGTAATAAAACAGTTTGTTAAAAAAAATTTTGTTTTCATTCCTGGTGTTTGTAAACATTTAAGAGGCTGCCCTCGTATTACTTTCTCTCTAACACGGAATTTTAATTAAAGATTCAATTTCTATTTGCCTGCGTACACTTAGAATAGAAAAAAGATGCAGATAGCAGAGTTAATAAGAGGCCGAAGTCACGAATTACTGTTTTGCATCTGTATCTGTTCGGCGTTTAAATCCCTCTCCAAATAGTAATTTTGTGATTTATTACAAGGCAACAAATAAACTGCTATATTAGGTTTCGCTTCATGTGTCATTATCAGCGCAAACCAGGAGTTCCTCCAAATATTTATTTGAAGCTGAATGTAAGAGTAATTATTTACAATTGGAGCCGGCAGCAATGAGGAAGCGCGTTAGAAGTCAAACGGTTGTACACGAAATTGTGATACTGCTCGAAATAATAATGAAACACGTTTATACAAATTTCATCTAACTTCTGCTCGAAAGGGGCTCTTTGAACTCTGGAATGGAAATTTATAACAAACTTCCGCCCTTGACAAAGGGTCTGAAATTGATTTAAGCCTTACATGTGGGATTATTTATTCCGTTTTTGCTGCAATAATTTCCAAGGAATTTGGGCCTTCCGGGTAAGCAAATTTCGGTGGGTTTGCGGAAAAAGGGAAAATAACAGAAATTGCTTCGTTCGGTGGCTCTCTTAATCGAGAGAGTAATTTTCCATTAAAGATTTTTCTTAAAATATCTTCAGTTGTTCCTCTTGTGTGGTCTTATTATTAAGAGCTCTCTACTTAAGTTCGGTCGTCCTTTTGTGTGTTGAAAACAGGAAGCCTTAAACATGTTGTAAGTCTCAGTTTTCTTGACAAGATGGCAATTAACGATGATTGGCGTAATACTTCCTCGTCAAAGCTTGCTCAATTAAAACACAATCTACTATGTAATCGAGCACTTTGTTCGCATTTAGCGGTACTGAAACTTGAAGTGAGATTCTCTGTAAGCAGACAGCATGTAAGTTTATCAATTTACTACCAAAATAAGGTAATCTTTCTTCAAATAATCTAGTTGTTATTTAAATACAACAACATGTGCGACTCGCCGTTTCATCAATTCATAATAATATGATCCGGTTGTATCACTCTGACTTTTATTATCCAAATATAGCTACACAAGCATAGGCACCTGTTTTGGGTCATACGGTACACAATAAATTAGGCAAACCAATTAAAGAAATGTTAATAAAAGTTTTCTGGATGTATCTGAATTTGAATTTCTGTTGGTAATTAAGAACTATACACGAATCTGAAGTTATTTTTAAAAATATATAGTTTACTAATAATTTAAACTATTTCGTGCATTTCGCATTGTGTAAACATTTAATAAGAGTTACGAAAATCCATCTTGTTGTTGTCACCGTTCCCAAATTATGTGAATTTCTTAGTTTGAAAGATATAATTTTCCACCCAACATAAATAACTTCTTTGACTTACACCTCATGAAGGAATTCAGCATGCAAATCGGAAGGTCAGAGATCCCGTATCCTTGCTCTAACACCCGGTTGTCGCGCGTCGAAACACGTGGTAACGTGGTGGGCATTATGCATTGAACAGCTGCATTACTACCCCTTGTTCATTCAGACGCAGGTATCCAATTATTTAAAGTCGAGCTGGAACCCATTGGCGGTAGAAAAATAATGTTTAAACAATTAATGTCAACAAAACCAATTGTGATAGTACATAGTAATGTTCTTCGAAAAATAGGTAGTAAATTTTAATTCAGTTCCTTACTCAAAATTTTCAATTTTTTAGGCAGTGTCTTTGTTTTTTTAGCGCCGATATAGTGGATTTTATGGAAGTTTTACCAATCATAAGTTTTGCTGTTGATCATTGGCATTGACTATGGAAATTCATGGTAAAACACAAGTCTGATATCATTTTTTCTAAAAGTGTAGCTAAAGTGGCATCTTAAACTTTCTAATTGCCAAAATTTCTGCTGGCTTAATTTTCCTTGTCTCCGTTTAGATAAAAAGGGAAGCCATTTTCTGGGTCACACTGTAGAAAACTATTATACTGAAAGATGCTATTCAAACATAACTGCATAGGTACTAATTCAAATATTATCGTACGTGCTTTAATTAGAGGGCTACGAAAGTAACTCAAAATAAGTTTTTTTTTCTATTGTCGACGTTGCTACGTTGATAGACGATCTTACCACATGATTTTTTTAACTAGTGAAAACAAATCCAACATTTAAATATGACGGAATATATATCGAAAAAACTGATAATAAAAATTTGCCAAAAGTAGTGCAAAAATTAAAAAAAAAAGGCTGCCAACGTTTATGATACATTTTCACTTAATTTAGTTACATTTTTTCGCCTAATTACAAATTGCCATCCTATAAAAATAATGCACAATGTCCAGATTTGTTTAATTTTCATTTAAATTATCCAAAACAAAGCCAATGCCAATCTGTACCAATTTATATTGTTGTATATTATACGTATTGTCTTTTACATTGGCTGCCGTTTGCTTTCCAGCATTCAGGTAGACTGCATTACATTCGCGCGATACAAGTTATATGCGGAATAATATTTTTTTAAGCCACCTGGTACAATTGATTTCTATATGAACCTAATAAAACTTTGCAGTTAAACGCCGTTTGTGAGATTACCAAAAATATAGAACTATATTTGTGGAAGGTATTTAATATAGACTATATTATTGTGAGACAGGCCACCCAAATGAATATACTAGACATAAGAATAGGTATACAGAGATGCGGAATGCGCATCGGACCACTTGCTATTGAAAACGACAATGTACCTCCTAGATAGAAAAGCAAAAGATAACATTTTCTCTTTAAAACTAGTAACAGAAAAAAGTTTCGTAGAGAATAAAAACAAAGTCAGATCCCACAAAATATAATACATTAATGGAGTAATGCGTATATTAATGAAGTAATGCGTAGTAATGCGTTAACGTTTTCAAGACAGCTGTGTCTCATCTTCAGACTACAAAACATCGTACAAATAATATAAATGTTAAGAAAAAGCGAAACTAACTTACCAAATAAGTAAAATTATGTAGGAAAATTTAAAAATAGTAAATAATGTGTCCTCGATGAGGCCAACAACATATCCGGACCGCAAATCGCAAAATTTTACGGATGCCTTCTTTTTTCCATAAACTTGTTATTTTCAATCATCTGTCATTTTTTTTTTGGATTAATATTTTCTCAATGATCAGACTTAGAATTAACACACCTTTTAAATTAGGTGTCACTCGACCCCCTGAGCCGCATCTCCTCCAAAATTTAACTTAAAGTTAAAGCTGTGTCTTAGACTGCCACCCTTAGCCATTTGCCATTGCCATTTAAAAAATATTATGTATAACTTATAAAATTTAAATATGTACTAAAAAACAGTATTTAGCTTCCCATTAAAGCACACGAAATTTTGTGAAGAAATATCAAGTCGTTCGAAAGTTAGTAAGGGGAAGGACATTTTACGACCGCACTGAATATATTTAATATTAGTTTAAATAAATACTGTATTCGAATACGTAGTTATTTTTCTACCCATAATTTAATTTAATAAGCTAGAGTACTTAAAAACACTTTATTTGAGGTTTATATTTTTTATATAAATTATCGTTTTTCTAATGATGTCAGAATAGTCTTTTTTGGGCCACCTAGTACAAACTGTGTCTATAAGTCAATCAACTTTTCTTGTATTTTTATAAGTAGAGTCCAGATTTGAAGAGTTAAAAATGTTGAAATAAGATGCCGATTTGGCCCACATGTCAAATTAGATTTGTCAATTCTACTAAGAATGCTTTCTTTATATTACTGTAAATAACTGCGTAGAAGCGGAAAGTCGGGAGTTCAAATTCCCGATTCGATGCCTGGCGGACAGCCTACCCAGCCGCTTAAAATAATTGAGTACCTGAGTTCGACTGGACAACGGGTCATAATGCAGTTGGCCCGCGACAACCGTATGTGAGAGCAAGAATACAGAAGCTCTAACATGCCGCCTTGCAGGCCAAACTCTTTCATAAAATGTAGAGCCTCGCCGATATTTTAATTGTGTAATATTGCACTTTAAAACCAAAAGATAACTTATAGGCATAATAGGAATTTAAAATAAATTTTTTCCTCGCAAAACTTTTATAGACCAATTTATAAGAAAGAAATGTATGTAGGACAAGTAAACAGGGTGCGAAATAGCTTCTTATATATATATATATATATATTGCTATGTTATTTACCCTAAATAATCTATTTTGCCTACGTTATGTTTCAATCAGAAAGAATTTTTGAAGGGTTTTTACTGTTAATAATCCAGATTATGATTATAATTAAGATGAATTGTAAACTAAATCATCCTCCGTTGGAGGTATTTGTTATACTAATTTATAAATTTAAACCTTAAAACATAAAAAGGTATATTCCCAGCTTTCATGGTTTCTACGATTTGCACTGTGTTGTATTAAAATGGTATTTTTAAGTGAAATTTCGCGAGTGAACAGTTACGTAGCTTCGGTTTTTAATCTTGATGCTGGATTGATGTGTCCAAAGTAATGTTGGGGATCTGAAAAGTGAATAATTTAAATAGTGTCATTTGAACGTTGTAAATTTACATATATCAATGTTAATATAAGAAACTAAGATTAATGATTCATGTTAATAGTTTAGGTTCTAAGAGAGGAAGGTTTTTATGTGCATTTATTTATGTTAATAACAATTTAATGTTTGAATTTGGTAGTTTTTATAAAATTCACGTAGTTAGAGGTTAGATTTCATTTTTTACTAATATTTATGTAATTAACTGATTTTGCTGGAGTAAATTTTAATATTTAAGTGTAATATCAGGCTAGTTAAGTGTTTTTATAGAATTGTAATGAATCTTAATAATTTTGGTATGAAAAAATTGCTAATTTTTCACAGATTGCTTTTATGAATTTACTTTTTAGCAATAATTAGTTATTTAGGCTGTAAGAGTCGTTTTTGATTTAGTTGATAAGCAATTTTGGAAGAGGGAATGATTTCCAAGCTTTTGATTGGTACATTTTCAAATTTGAGATACGAATTTCGGATTCTAAAGGAAAACAGTTCTGTAAAAGCCATCAAGCGGAGAGGACGTATTGTTTTGTCGCTCCGAGTATTAAATTTAAGTCAATTTGGTCTATTTTTGAATGTTGGGAGGCGGAGTTATATTAATTTTAACAAACAAAATGTGAGGTTAAGTGTTATGATTTTATATTTATAAACAAGAATTAATTTTCGTTCAATTTTAAACGTGTGTTAAAGTTATTTTGATTTAATCAATCTTACCTGGTGCTTTCTAAGTTGAAGATTGTGTTTAATTTATCTACGATGTTCCTACAAAGTGAATTATTTTTAAGTATATTTAAATGTGATTCCTGAATTAGAAAATTAAGTAAATTTCTTTCTTACCTGCTTCGAGTTACAAGTTTTTGAACCATTTAAAATTTTACCGTTGTTATCTTCCGACATCTTTGACGAAACTGTTCACATAGTACTGAAGCGTATCAAGGCCTGATTCATGCGGATTTCTATTTGGAAGACATTTTTTGTACTATTTCGCGGTATTGTCCATTTCATAACCTTTGCTGATGAGAGATAATTATGAAGGTATTTAAATAATTTAGTCCTTAATTGTATGTAAGCTCTCATGTTGGGGAAGCCACGTCATTAATATAAAATGAACCCTGAGATGATTTATGCAATTTTATATGTGTGTTTACGTTAAATTTGACTTTTAAAGAAAATCTTGAATTTGATAATTATGTTATAAGGTTATTTATAGCAATATATATGCAGAATTATTAGAAAAAATATATAAATGGCGATCTTTAACGGAAACTGTAAGGAAAAAAATGTTAAATTAGACATCCAGAATGAGCTACAGGATAAATTTTGGAGATTAAAAAATTCAAAAACAGATCTTTAACTAGGTAGAATTTCGTAGGATTAGAAAATAAATATGTTTGATTCTGTAAAGCAGTTTTAGTCGTACATTTGCTGAAAAAACTTCTTCTAACACTTTTCCAAATGGTTTTGTATGGCTTTTACATTAGAAAGCTTTCATCTAATTTTTATAAAAAGCAGAACACGTTCTCAGGCCACACAGTATAAAAGAATTTCACGTCAGAAAACAGCTGCATAAAAGTTTTCTGAACTTGATTGTCGTGTATTTACGGTAGAACACGGATCTATATTGTTGTCAAACAAACTTAAATTTATAATTATTTCCTTGATACACGTTTATGTCTGTTTAATTGTTCAATTAACTTCTATTACATTCTGCCCAAAAATTATTTTTGATTGTGATACACTTAAGGCAGAACACGAATCTGTGTTATTTGCTAGAAAAATAGTATTTAAAGACTTATCCCAAACTCTTTCGATAATAAAGATTTATGTCTTAGTAATTCTTCCGGTCAACTTCTTTTATAATTTGCTCCAAATTCGCATTTTAATTAATGTATGTAAGGCAGAACACGAATCCCTGTTATTTTTCAAAAAAAATTTGCATTTAAAATGTTATCATAAATACTTTCCTTGATAACGGTTTATGTCCGTGTAATTTTCTCGGTCAACTTCTTTTATAATCCCGATCTAATCTGGTACCGAATATAAAAGGGAAATCATGACAATCCACCGATTTCCACAAACATAGCCCCTCGGCTATCGCGGTCGTTAATCGAACAATTAAAGCAAGTTCCAAGCATCCAGGATTTAGCGGCGCTTGTGTATAATGGTATTTCTTTATTGCAGATCCTCCGAGGAAACCTTATCTGCTAATAGACAACAGAATACTGGATCCCGGGAATCTTTTTATTCCCGTCAAAGAGAACACAGATCTAACCGTCTCTTGTGTAGTGGACAGTGGCAATCCTAAGCCTACTTTATCTTGGGAATTAGCTTTAGGGTCTCTAGCCTTACTGGACGCCCCGGAAGTGCCGTATCAAGCCCTCAACTTCACAGAAACGATCCGCGAGCAGCGCGTCGGGGCGCGCAGCGACGCCCGTCTAGAACGAGTCATGAGGGCGCATCACAACGCCACACTCACGTGCTTGGTTAATCACATTGCCTTAAAACTACCCCTCAACGTCTCTTTGCTCCTGGATGTTCAATGTAAGTAGCTGTTTCTACTTTAAACTTTTTCTTAAAAGAAAGAAGCTCTTTTGTATGTTCTTGTGTATTCTTGTGAATTCTTGTATAGCTCCAGTTGGCTCTCCCCCTCGGCCATGTAAGGAAGCGGAAGGGGGGGGGGGCGGAAGCAAGATCGCTCTACTTGATTAAAGTAGGGACCCAAAGTTTTCTATTGTAATTACTCTACTCAAGGAACACACCAAACAAAGTAATAAAGTTAAACAGTACCAGCATCTGTGCTTTAAATTTCACTTAAAACGGAACGGATTAAATTACCAAAGGCATTAAAATGAAAACTAACATTAAGGCCCATGCTTTACAAACACCAGGGTATCACGAAACTGAAATTAAACAAACAACGCAATTATAAAGGCTAGCATTAAGTGCACGTAATGAAGTTTTCAATTACCGAACGGGGTGGGAAAGCCGTCTAGTGCGCTTTGAAAGAGCCACGGAATTTCGAGCCGACCTTTTTCGTAGCCAGAAAGTAGGCCTAGTTCGGAGTTCCTATCCGGCCCAGTTTACAGCGGACGCAATAAAAATAGAGCGGTAATTTCAATCTGAATAAGCTACGGGAACACCAATTAAATTGGGCAATAAAAGCGCAAAGCTCGGCTCTTCAGACAATTCGGGAAAGGAGATAAAGCATTTTCAAGTAAAATAAGGGATAAAGACGAGGTTATAAATGGGCCGGCGCTCCGTTTCAATGGATTGAGACGTAGCTTGCTTGATTTACTGCCCAACTAACGAATTTGTACCGTGAACCAATCAATAAAGTTTTTTTTGTTCCACCTTTTGTCTGCAATTTACACCAAGAATTTGCTGAAAAAGCCCCATTTATTTTTCTGTCGTTTCCACAGCAATACAATCGGTTACACATGCTTTCTCTAAAACGTCTTATAAAATCTAGAAAATACAACAAAATACCAAGAAACAAAGCAAATACTGCCACTAGATACTCCACAATTTTCAAGAGCAATATGATACCATGTCTCAGCACCGCGGACTCTTCAAGGTTTAAAGTTACAATCTGATTCTTCCAATAACGTCGGTGGTTTTTTCTGATATAGTTTTTCCAATAGCACAAACCTATTCCGACCCACGCACCATCTTGTACAATGCAAGACCCATGGTTTTCAATTTTTGGACTTTGGACATGTTTACGGTGATCTTGGAATATATTGCTTCTACACTACCCACAATTTAAGAAACTCTGGAAGATACAGGAAAACACTACGAACGTTAGAAGAAACGCTATTGCAGGCGGCGTACACAATTTCCAACAACACAGTAACACAGACTTTCTTCCAATATCTCTTTTAACCCAACTAATTGGCAAGACGCCATTACATTCTTGACAGTTCATTTCACAATCTCTAAGGTTCGAACAGTAAGGAATTGCCACTATTTCCAAAGCAGATGAATCCGTCTCAGAAGACTCACATGGGTCTGAATTCACTGACCCACCACATCCATCCGTTTTAGAGACAGATTCCATTTTAGAAGCTGCCGCCTTGAATGATTTAGATTTGTGTGGTCTCTTTGAACATGACTTCGCTAGTAACACGACCCTTTCTGGTCTGCATAATGATCTCCTGCAAACTAATTTTTCCGTTGTAGATATACAATCACCCATTGCTCTTCTGGGTGATTGCACAGGGTACTTCTCTGTTTCTGTTTCTAAAGCAGATCGACTACCACTAACTTGTGTAAACGAAGCAAATCCTTCTGCTGTCCTACTTAAATCTGATGTATCTGAATCTGCACCTGACAACGAAGGTGGTTTTAAGTATCCAGAATCTTCCTCTGTTATTGTTGGTAGTTTTGACGACACCGAACACTTGATTAATTTAGTACATGAATTACCACTTACAGAAGCTTCATCAGTAGGCGATTTGCAAGGAGGTAACAACTCCTCTGAAGCTATAAGTCTACTGGAACATGCAGAATATTCAGATCGTATTTGTGTTCTTGTACATCCTACAGACACCGAACGCTTTCCTAATTTTCGTGATTTGTTTGAACCCTCATCATCAGGTTCCTTTATTACAGGTAAAGGCGACTGAGGTTCATTCGGTCTTGAAGGCGATTTCGACGTCATGCAATCTGATCTAGGTGACGATTTTAAGTTACCATACTGATCAAGCGTCTCGTACGCGCAAGGAGCTTGACATGGTGGTTTTTTTAAGCAACAACAACCGCCCATGTAGGTGGAAGTGACATCGGAAAGGTTACAGTTTCGATGCCTTTTCCTCGGTTTCTTGCTAGCAACAGTTGGTTCCTCAAGCCAGGTGGGATATCTGTGACAGTTGCAATTTATTCGTGGTATTATGGTACTGCAGGATTTATTCTCGATCGAAGTTTGGGATAATAACGATTCTGCATGCCTGCCCTCAGATGGGCCAAGCTTACTCAGTCTACTTAGCTTAGTATCATCAATGTTGCAAGATTTGAAGTTGTAGGAACTTGTACCTTTCGTCCAATTTGATGAATCATGTTTGGAACTAATACAAGTATATGAACTTTCTTTGCATGGTTGAGTGCTACCACTGCATGATTTACAAAGTTTGTTAGAATCGGCACTTTGAAAGGCACAATCGTTGATAGTAGGTTTGGTATTATAGAAAGGCACATTGTTCTGTGATTTAGTGTCTTTTTCTACCACATTATTGTCTTCTTCTGGTGGCCTCTGTCGTCGGTTTGGTTTGCCACATTGTTGTGAGGAAACATCCGACTTACCATCGCGTATCCCAGAACTCGTATCTCTTTGTGAGCTTCCTTGAACGGAAATATGACGAGAATTTGACTCTCCACTACACGTTGCATGTCGATCAGACGAAAAATTAATGGGTTCCTTTTCACAAATACCTTCGTCTTTTGGCCTTGAGCTCATTTCCAATAGGAAATGAGAGGATTTCAACTCATCATAGAACGTTTCTGTCAAATATTTACTACTTTGTGTTTTAGCATTTCTTTGACATGGTACATGGGCAATATTTTCTTTTCCTTCTTTCTTAGTTTTTTTTTGTGCTATACCACAGCAGGTGTTTAATACTTTGTTGCATATTTCTGACGCGTTTCTGTTGCTTTGAGATTTAACAGTTTTCTGAGATGAAACATGAGATGGTTCTGTCCTACAAATACTATTTTTAGGTGACCTCGATCTTGACCTTGTTAGAAATGAAACACAACAAGGTTTTAATGTCCATCTGTCTTGTCGTGGAGACCTTGACCTAGACCCTTCTGATGAAAGATGGGAGGGTACTAATTCTTCATTGCATGCTTTGTCTGATTTGTTACTTCTTTTTGGTAAATCTTCAGAAGATTCTGCTCTACCATTTCTTTCTTCTAAAATCCTTAATCTTGACCTTCTTTGCGATGGAATACAAGTAGATCCTAATTCCTTATTGCAAGATTGTGCTAAGCATCTATTCTTATCTACTAAGCTACGTTTTTGAGAAGGGTTTGACCCTTCTGTTGGTGATCTCGACCTTTCCCTATTTTGCGATGAGGACTGTGAACTTGTTTGCGATGAAAGACAGCCATGCGTATCCCTTTGTGATCTACTATTTTTTTGAGATGAAGGTTTAAGCCGTTCTGCTGCACAATTAGTTTCTGCTGATATGCAGTTATCTGTCGATGATGTGTCATTTGAATGCGGTTTACTTCCAGGAGGTTCTGATCCAGAATTTGGGGTTTCTTGCAAGCATGAATCGCATGATGAATTTGAACTGCTATCGTATGAAATGCCCTCGTCGTTGCATGCTGTTTGAGCCTCTTTGGGGGGACTTTCAAATTCCAATTTGATATTTACTGTACTTGAATTATCTGCGCAGCTTCTGGTAAGCCAAGCAACTCCAGCCACCCGCTGTAAATTTGTATTAGGAATTAGCTGATTTGAATGGTTGTCTTGATGTATTCCACATGTACAGCAAGATGGATTATCGCAACCGCTTATTTCTTCCAGGTAACGTTTAGGGTTGCAAGAAGTAACAGTCGTGTTGTTACAGCTTCTGTGGCTTTCACATTCGTTTGGGGAGCAACTGTAATTCCGTAAGCAGCAACAGCTTACGATCTTGGGCAAACCACAATTTTGACAACCAAAAGATTTGTAGCAGGATGGAGTTTGTAGACGGTAATAATGTGTTTCTCTATTTATGCAAGGATTTACTATGTCATAATTATTTAAGGGGCACTTTCGTAAACAGCAGTAAGTTTTAGGATATGTCTCAGATATACAATTACTTCCATCGGACCAGTTCATACAACAATTAGCACAATTGCATCTTCCGGAAATTTTAGATAGGGAAGAATTGGAATAACAGCCACTTTTAGTTAAATTATACCTTTCTTCTGGGTGGTGGCAACCATTTTCTTCACAATAATAACTATTACCTTCAAAAGTGCAGTCAGAATCTTCTTCGCTACAAGGTTCGATATTCGAGTAGTTATTTTGATAACTGGAACCGCTGCAACTAGAATCGTCTGCCTTTTGATGTTGCTGTATTGGATTGCTTGTATTACAAAATGTATATCTCAGAAAATTGTAGCTAGGTGTAACGTATTTAGAAATACAAACGGTTTTAGTGTCGTATGCATCACAAGGTTGCTCGTACATTGCAGTCAGTGGTGAAAATTTATGTAGAAGGTGCAATTTTTACTGTAAATTTTGCTTTCATGTTGTGTCAAGATGATGATTTGAAAGATGTCAAATTGAATGTTTTCTATATTTTTATTGTTTCATGTCTGTTTAGCAAAAGCGACATCTTTTGAACAAAATTGGTTTACAACAGGCATCTAGTGAACTATTGATATACACAGATATTAGAATCATTATTGTGAAAACGATAATTGGAAAGATCTTTCGACAATAGACAGAGGTTTCCCCATCATCTTCTTCTATGGTACAAATTTCTTCCACGGAAACAGATTTTGCGCAGCTTACTTTTTTTGTCTTTCCTCCATTTTTTCTCCTACAACTTATATAATCCTCGTCTGCTTTCAGCGAACTAGAAGTATAACTATGTTCCCCCTGAGATGACACACAACTCCTATTTCTCGATTTTTTTCTATTTCGACAGGATGGGTCGTTACATATACTACACGGATCTGTTTCGTCTGCTGACCATGGTAGTTCTAATATACCAAATATTTTCTTCGGTGGACAGCTAGGGGCGTAGTTCTGACAAGGATGAATTCGGTGATACTGGCAGCTGTTGTGATTAGTACAGGGGTTGTGACAGCTATTGCAATCGTAAGGCTCGAGATCTTCGCACCAGCCGGGCTCGCTATCACAGCTTCGATAACAGGGTTGTGATCTCATCCAATTTTTAAGAAACTGGTCGTAGGTTAGACGACAGTTTAGCTCTTGAGGACATGTACGATAGGGCATTGCAATTAAGGGATTGGTTTCATAAATGGGGCCTGTTTAACCACTGATGATTTTGATGAAGACATCCTGTCAAAATGATAAAGTGATTGATGTGACGTTTGACTTTTTGTGGTCTAAATGAAGTAAGCTGGGATTTTGATTAATTTTGACAGAACTGTTTCATTCACTGAATGGTTGTGTCTCCTGTACGATCAAAGTATTATTAGTGTTACATATTCCCTGCACTATACATATTTTCTTGGCTAAATGTTTACAACACATTCCACGGAACAAAGTAAATATTTATTTCTTTAAGAAGTAAATTATAAACATGACAATACAAAACTGTAAAACCTTACCTACTTACACTCAAACATTTTAGAATTTGAGGATGTTCCATTCATGGATTGGTTGTATCGCCCATACCATCAAGGTATTATTGTATTGCTAATTCTATAGCAGATATTTTCTTGCGCCAACCTTCTACAAACATTTTGAAAAGTCCAAATAACAATTTGTTGGTGTCAGATTTATTTCTTGGAGCAGTAAATTTATAGACATGACAATATAATCCTGTAGAAGTCTTTCTCATTTAACTCTAAACTTTCAACTTCACATTTGTAATTTTGACTTACAACTCAATTTCCCACATTAAAACTCTACATTTCTACTTTAGTTTCGAAGTGAAAGTCAAATATTTAATTCTAGCTTCGAAACTTTAAAATCAACATTTTGACTGTCAACTCAAGTTTATAAGTAACTTAAAACTCAAACCGGAACTCAAAACTTTGAATTTAAACACAAGATATTAGATTTAAAACTAGAAGATTAACACCTAAAATGCAAAACCTTTTTCTAACATACCCGAAATTGTAGCTTTACATAAACAACCCGATTTTACTCTAAAAATTCCCCTTGAAACTTCAAGTATGGCATTTCGCCATTAAAATCATGGTTTCCAACTCAAGATTTCGATCTAACTCAATAATTTAAAACTCAAAATCTAGGCTTAAACTTCAACTTTTATCGTTAAATTTAAAATTTCAATTCAAATGCGAAAATCAGCTTGTAGCTTTAATTTTTAAACTAATGATTGCATAGCTATATTGCACCTTCCATAGCAAAATGGTAACTTAAAATTTTAATATATTTACTTTGAACACTACATTTCAAACTTCAAAAATATATAAGATGTATAAATTTACAATTTTTTAATAAAAGATTTCGGCTGAACGTTAGGGTTCCTTATCGTCTGTTGTCAAGCTGTCAACCGAACTCAACATCTCGCTTAAACTTAAGTTAAAAAATTCTAGCTTTAAATTGGAATTATTCGCACAATTTCGATTTATTCCAAAACTGCTTAATCCTCTAAACTTTTTCTTAAAAATTTAAAAAATAACTCTAGATTTCGTCTAGAAGCCGAAAACGTTAAAGCTGATTCGAATTACTTTACCAAGTTTCAACTGCAAACTCAATACTTGAACTAAAACCTTAAGATTTTAGCTTCTAACTCACAACTATGGAATTAAATAAAATATAACTATAAATATAAAACTTCAATTTATAAGTAAACATATTAACAATAAACTTGAGACGTTGGCTTTGCACCTATAATTTCCTTACAACCTGCAAATTTCAAAAGTTGGCTTATTGTGTCAGAATTCTAAGTTTTAAGTTTAAATTTAAGATTTTGATTTAAACTCAAAGCAGTATTTAAAATTTAAAATCTCAATTTATTCAAGATTTCTAGTTTAAAGTTACAATGTTGTCTTAAAATAGAAAATTTAACATAGGGTTCGACTTCAACCTGAAGATTTCTATATCAGATTGTGCTTCGAATTCGCAATGAAAATGGGAAACTTCAACTTTAAACTTACCATTTTGGGTTTTAATTGAAAACATCAACTGCAGTCTGGAGATTTGCTCATTAAACTCAATATTTTGAGTTTATATGAAAACTTCCACTTTCAACTCAAGGTTTCGACTTTCAACTTAAATTTTTGACTTTCAACTCAAGGTTTCGACTTTCATCACAAGTTTTTGATTTTCAACACAAGGTTTCGACTTTCAACTCAAGGTTTCGACTTTCAGCTCAAGAATTTTGCTTAAAAAGCGGTATTGAGTTTTAAAATTTTGATTGTGGCTTAAATCAGAGAGCAAGAATATATAGATTATCAGCTAAGACGTAAAATTTAAAATACAAATTTGAAATTTAAACTTTCTGTTATATATTTGACTTAAAATGAGAAACACTAGCAGTTTCTGCTTCTACTTTATACTCGAGATTTCGTCTTTAAACTCAAGACTTTAATGTAAACCTCGATTATTTTACAGTCGCATTTGTGACTTTTTAACTACGATTTTAACCATCCAAAGGACCATCTGTAGCTCAAGCTGGATATATGCGTATTTTAATTTCGAATTTGTTTGCAAACTTTAAATTTTTAAAATTATCATCTTAGAACTTAAACTTTCAACTTAATACGCAGAATTTCGTTTTGAAATAAAGTAACAAATATCAATCAATTCAAAAATATGAACAATCACGTCGAGATTTTGACTTTAAACTCAAGATGTAAAATGCAAATTTTAAGTTGTTAATAATTGGTAGTGATAATATATACAATAATTACAATTTTGAGTTCAAACAAAAAAATCCAATTTGAGCTGGAAAAGCGAACATTACAAACTTCAATTTTGAGTTTAACTGCAGTTTTGCGACTTTATAAGCAAAATTTAGCTTTAAGAATCAGGTTTTTCACTTCATAATCAAGACATGTACACGAAAATCTAGGAATCCAACATTTTGGCATATAGCTCGAATTTTTAAATTCGAACTTCTAAGTTGAGACTTTAAACTTACGGCTTTGACTTAAAATGTAGTAGTTTTGACTATGGAATTTAGAATTAAGATTTCTACTGATAGACAAAAATTTCAACATCATACTCTTGATTGGAATATTAAAATTACGATTTTACTGAACATGGGAAATACCTATTATTGATTGAAAATTTCGAAATTGCTACTTGATTTAAATTAAAGCTAGCTCACACTTCATTCATACTGTTTCAATTTAAATAGTAGGATTTTCTTTTAAAAAGCAAACGTTAGGGGTTCAACTTATAATTTCTCTTCAAACTTCCAACTCAAACATACATTTTTTTGATTTTCAAGCCTGTCGTTAATGTCCCCATTTAACGGAAATCACAACGTCCAATTTGACAACTCAATTTAAACCTTCAGGTACCGAGTATAACTAGAAATCTGGAGTTAGAAGCAAACATGAATAAATAAAATAAAGTCTGAAAGTTTTGTAACTTGATGTGATAAGAGTTTCCTTATTCCTTATTAAAAAATAATTCATCCAGTTAATCATAAGTTATTATAAACAGATTCGCGACTGCTTTCGGTACTATCTGAAACTTTTAACTACAATTTTAATTTAAAAGTTTGCTTAAGTACCATCTGCAGCTTATCGCAGTATATTTTTTATTGCATCAATGCCCAATAAACTTCAGTTTATTACCTTATTTTGCATTTAATGTGAAAACTAATTCCTGGAAATATGAGATCCGTAATTAGTGACGAACATAACAGTTGGAGTTTTACGGGCGCGTGCAAAATCAAATTTGCGGATTATTGTGTTTTCCACAATAAATGCAAATTTTATTCGCGCAATACTAAAAATAAGCATTAATCAAAAAAGCTAAAATAATGGCCGATCCTAATTTGGTTATGTATCTAGCAATAATTTTGTTCGGAAATCCCCGAAATAAAATTACCAACTGCACGCGGAATTTATTCGTCCCGAATTTATTTTGTCCAAAATAAATCAGACGGGAGGGCTTTCGCTTACCCGCTTGCGCCCGAATCGGGCTTTCCATTTTCGAAACGCGTACGCAAATTGCATGTGTGCTTCATCGCAGGATATTAGACTTTCCGTTTCGACTCCATTTTCTATACTTTGCTAATGCGCTGTTGGTTAAATGTCAGTCATTATGTCTAATAGTGAAAATTAAACAGCCGACGATTCCGGCGCTGCCACCAAATTTCCAACGATTTTGCGTTACTTTCGGGGTTAGAACTGAATGTGCTTAATTTTGAATTGTGAAAGTACATATTTAAATTATTAATTAGTTGGGTTGTTAATTATAAAAATAGTTTCTTTATTTAGTTTCAAAAAACATTTCTATATTTTGACTATAGAAGCTAAGGATTATCGTAGGTTTTTTAATATACCTCAAAATATAGTGTTAAAAAATGTCGCTATGTATTTTTATAACCGGGATAGGGAGATTCCTTAGCATCAACCTTGTTTAGCTTGATCCTAAAAAGAATCGTAAGAAAAGTAAACTTAAAGCCAGGCGCCACAATATATAATACTAGCATCCAATACCTAGCATATGCGGATGACGTACTAATAATAGCACGAAATAGAGAAACACTAACAACGGCATATTTACAATTAGAAGAGGAAGCTATAAAAGCAGGACTAAGAGTGAATATAATCCGACCCGGACGCGGGTTCGATCCTGGCTGAGGCCGGTGAGATATTTCTGTCGGGAACAATATGAAAGTGGGCCTTCTGTCAGATAAGAAGTAAACCCGTACATCCCGTGGAACTACTGCGGTTGTAACTACCCCAGAAACGAAACATTCATAATTTCACAATAAACCAAGACCTGCAGTGCATAGATATGTTTGGAAATCCGCGTCTTAGATGTCGTCCTATCAATCCAAACAAACCGGGGTGACCGTAAACGAAACAAAACATATGCAAATGTCTAGAACAAAGCAAAGAAGACAAATGAGGGAAATGACAATAGGATTCAAACCTTTGAAGAAGCATAATATCCAATTACAATAAGAATAAGAAATAAAATCCATAATACCATTAAGCAACAGAGGCTTCTAGCAATACGAAACATCTTCAAATTAAAATATACTAGAGGAATAGAGGCAAAGGTGAGAATATGCCAGATGATGGTGAAGCTGACAGTAACGTCTACAGCAGAAACCTGGGTACTACGAAAAGAAGCTGAAGAAAAATTTTAAGACACATTTATGGGCCGGTCCAAGAACGAAACGAATGGCGAATAAGGATTAGTGATAAATAGAAGACATCCTACAACGAAATAGACACCGCAACAACAATTACAAGATAATGACTGAAATGGATCGAACGCTTGGTCAGGATAGATCAAGACAGAATGTCAAAGGCTATCAAGGATGGTAAACCGGAAGCTAGGGGAGAACAGGCAGTCCCAGGAAATAGAGTCCTACGACTATAGAACATCGAAGAAAACCTAAGAACCCTACGAATAAGAGGATAAAGAAGAAAAGCAGAAAAGGCGAATGGAAGAAAGCGGTAAAGCACTCCAAGGTTCTACGAGGATTCTAGGACCATATAAAGTAGAGTAACGTATGTCTACAGGGTGGGTCTACCAAGACGAATCAGTTTGACATCTCGGTTATTTCATATATTATGTAAAATATTTTTGGATAAATTGCAATAGACGGTGACCCCATATATATACTACGAAAGGGAGCCGAAGAAAAATGTTAAGAGAAATTTATGGACCGGTCCAAGGACGAAACAAATGGAGAATAAGGATTAATGATAAATTGAAGAGATTATACAACGAAATGGGCATTGTAACAACAATTACAAGACAACAACTAAAATGGATCGAACGCCTGGTCAGGATAGATCAAGACAAAATGCCAAAAGCTATCAAGGATGGTAAATCGTAAGGCAGGAGGAGCAGAGACAGCCCAGGAAATAGAGTCCCAAGGCAATAGAACATCAAAGAAGACCTGAGAAAACTACGAGTAAGCGAGGAAAGAAGAAAAGCAGCAAACCGAGGTGAATGGAAGAAAATGGCGGAGCAGTTCAAGGTACTACAAGGATTCTAGCACCATATAAAGTACAGTAAACAGCTATGTTTATTCGCGCAACATCACAAGATCTACTTAATGGATCTTTATGAATGAAAATGTGTTCAGTCGCCTTGAAATTATTCAAAACTGGAAACGCAGTTGTAGAGTTTTTTTGTATATTTTTCATAACTGGATTTTTTAATATAAATACAGAATATCTTATAAAACGTCTTTAATGAAATTGGCATGATTTTTTTCGATATCTTTTTCTTCCGTCTTCCTTTACATGTGGGTATGGGAAACGTAGCAAACTAACCACTTTATTACAAGCTTATGATGTAGACAGCTACTTTTTAAAAATGTATTTTCCAATGCTGTTATTTACACAATATATTTAGTAAAACGCCATTATTGAAGTTACAAGTTACTCTTATCGTATTCAAAGACATTGCATGCCTATGATAACTTCGTCGCTTTTCGTTATATTAAAATTAAGCTTTGGCTTAATGTAATTCTATCCTTAGAAAATTATTTAAATTTTGTCACTGGTTTGGATGGATTATGTTCTTAAAAGATGGCAGTAGTGGCCCACAGAAAACGAAACAGGCGTGTTTTGTGACACTAAACCCCATTTCCACAAAAAGCATCCGAAAGGGTCAAATTAATTGGCAAGTGCCAGGGGAACTTGTAACACGATTATTTCCGTTCACCTATCTTCAACCCCACAATTGGGGTGACTTTCACTCTAAAAATGGTAAATGGCAAGGGATATCTAAAAAAATAATTGCCTTTTTCTTTGGAAACAATGAATGTGCCAGTAGAAGCGCCGAATTGTTCAACCAGCAACGTGTAGGTAAGTGGCAACTACATCCTCGAGTTAGTGGGAAAATGTCGGGAAACCAGATCTGTCGCAAGTAAAAAATGAAGCGATGGAAGTCGCGGTTCTGGGCCACGTTGTTGTCGATCCTACATTGAGTACAATGCAAATGGATATTGTATCTGGTATTAATCGAACCAGTACTTAACTAATTTTAGAACACCACAAGATATATCCCTATAAGATTCATTTGCTACAAAAACTCAATGCAGACGACTATAACCGCCGTTTGCAGTTTTGTGCGGCTATAAGTGAAGAGGTGATAAATTATCCCAATTTTCTGTTTAACGTCTGTTGTTCCCATGAATGCCGTTTCTGCGTGAATGGTATAGTCAATCACCATAATTGTCGGTATTGGTCAGACTCCAATCCGTGGATATTTTACGATATACACACAATTTTAATATTTGGGCTGGCATTTTTGCTGATCGTCTCGTTGGTTCTTTTTTCTTAGATGATAATTTGACTGGATAAATGTTCTCGTTGGAATTGATACAAGACAACATTGATTCTATGTTAACTGTTAGTAAGCCTCAAAGAGTGGTCATTTTCTCTAAATCGACTATTAAAGATGTTATGACCTGTTTTAGTTAAATACTGAAGCAGCCGAAACAATAAATGATATTAAGTAGTATTTGATACAAACTGTCTACGATACTATGGAAACGATATTTTGGGAACACTAAAACGTCATGGTTTATATACATGTCATATCCAGCCTCATGATGTTGTTTGAGCTCCGATATAGTACAACACTAGGGAAAAGCGAGCGAGCGTGGGTCATCGCCCGGACTACTACGGGGATGCAGACGCAGCGAAACCTACAACCAGGTGTTAGGTGTCCAAGATTATAATATCAACGACCTCCGGCTTCACTGATGCATTGGCAGACAAGCAAGAAATGTAAGCAGCAATAAATAAGGGAAATGAACAGAAATTGGTCCCATGTGCACAGTTGGAACAAAAACCCCAACAACAAGAAAAAGAATATTACACGGACGAAGAAGAACTCATCAGAGAAACAGAATGGATGACAAAGGAAAAGAAGAACAAAAAAATAAAAATGACTACATCGCCGGAAACGTCACCACAACAACAGCAAGAAGTTAAGCAGCCACAAAAAGAAATCCAGTAATAATACCAAAACCGCCTCCAATTGTGTTGAGCCAAATGAAAAACTATTATGCATTACAACACAAACGAAAGACAGAAAAGCTTACGTTTCATGCAGTATTCCGCAGAGAAAAAATAAGAAATCCCCGCCGCTATTTATGCCTAGCTTCAGAAACGATGAAGACATTAAAGAAATATGCGAGATAGAAGGGACACTAGGCATGAAGCTTGATATATATTATTATTTTTATTAGCCCGCAACATCCCATTGTTGGGCAAAGGCCTCCCCCATAAGGGGGGTTGTTGATCTACTTTCCCATGGTGATCAATCCTCGTGGGAGAGAGGCGCCGCGTTAACGCAACCTTCGGGTCACCCATCCAAGTACTGACCAGAGACCACGCTGCCTCAACTCTCCTGATCGAGCGTGAACGGGCGATAAATGTGGGCAACCCGGGACCTTGATATATCATCATCATTATCAAGCCGTACAATCTTAAGATTATAGCTGACGCATAGTCGCGTCTTAAAATTCTATTTTTGAGGGGATTACTTCTCTTTTCTTTGGTTTATTACAGATCCCTTTGTGTCCTAACTTCGAACGGTATTTTCTTCCACTCCATTCTTTCCTTGCGTTTCAGTTTCCAGTCTGTTATTCCCAGTGTTATTATGTCTTCCTCTACTTGTTTCAGCCATCCTTTTTGGTCTTCCCCTTTTTCCTTGGGCCTAGTGGGGTCCATTGTGTTATTCTCCTTAGCGTCTCCGTCGGGGTTCTCCTCATAATGTGCGCCGCCCATTTCAAATGTTGTGTCGTTATAAATCTTGTGATGGTTTCTCCTCTGAGTTCGTCTTCTATTTCCTTATTGTTTTTTAGTCTTTTTTCTCCACGTGCTGTTATATTTGGTCCTAAGATTGTTCTCATTATTTTTCTTTCCGCTATTTTTAGGTCTTCTTCTTCTTTTTTGCTTATTATTGCTGTTTCTAGGGCGTAAGTCAATATTGGCCTTATTAATGCCTTATATATTTTTATCTTGGTTTTCTTGGTGATTGCTTTACTTTTCAGAAGGTTCATGTTTTTTCCATAGGCTTGGTTTCCTTTGAGGATTCTTTCTTTTATCCGTTCTTCACCTGATTGTTGTATCGTCGTTCCCAGGTAGTTGAAGTAGGAGGCAGTTTCGAAATTATGCCTCTGCGTTTTGAGTTATTTATGTGCGTTCCCTTCTTCTCTTCCTACTTTCATGTACTTTGTTTTATCCTGGTTTATTTCCATTCTATATTGTCTTACTTCTTCCTCACCTTGATATTTAACGTGTAAGAAAATCAGAACTAGTGTCTCAATTCAAGAAATGCCAAACCTATGGGCACACCGAAAGATTCTGCAACAGAGAATCCAGATGCGTGAAATGTGCTGAAAAACACCACACAAAAGAATGTAAAATGAATGAAAACAGCAAACCAAAATGTGCCAACTGTGATGAAGCCCACCCAGCCAGCTACAGAGGATGCGAAGTAGCCAAAAGGATTTAAAAGATAAGAAACGAAGCAACCAGAACTATCCAAAACAAAGCAAAAGAAAGGAAGACAGAAAATAAAACATTGTGTAGGTGGGATCCAAACGCATTCCCAGCACTACCAAACTCTAAAGAAAAGGAGGAGATTTCACAGAAAACAGAAGTTTCCACAAACCAGCTACATAAACCCTAATGTCAGACTTGAAGAACAAAAAAAAAAAGTTCGAGCAGCAAGAAAAAATTCTAAAATCTTTGAGAGCTTATAAAAACTTGAAGGAAATAGTAATTAGTAAGCTACTGCTTCAGAGAAACTTTAATGGACTTTGGAGCTACGCTAGCAAAACTAACATCAACCCAATTGAGAATTGCCAGAACGAAGTGCTGAAAAGTATCGTAGATGCGCCCTAGTACGCTACAAACAGTGATATGCACAGGGATCTACAGAAGAGAACCGCGACAGAAGAAATAAAAAAACCTTGCCCAAAAACACTAGACCAGGCTTCATGAACATGTACAGATCTAGTGAGAAGGCTCAAGAGGATCAAACCATTTGAGCTAATGTAAAGAGATGTGAAAGTGTGAAACATGCTCATTCGTCCATTCGTTTTTGAGAACCATTTAACCGCCGTCAGGTATTGAAATTTTCTAGAAGATCATTTGGTGGGATTCTTAGATGATGTCCCTCTGACGATCAGACGTGGTATGTGGTACCAGCACGATGGTACCCCTGCGTACTTTCAATTACGTGTAAGACAATTTTTGAATCAACGGTTTTAAGGACGTGTAACTGGCAGAACAGCACCTCTGGCCCCGAAGATCTCCGGATTTAACTTGTTCAGATTATTGTTTGTGGGGCCATATGAAAGATATGGTATACCAAACACCATCAGAGACTGTTGAAGATCTTAGGAGACGCTTTTTTGAGGCAGCAGAACTAATTTGGAATAACAATGATGTGTTACGTAGGGCAACCAGATCTCTCTTAAGAAGAACCAGAATGTGTTTCCAGAGTAACGGTGACCATTTTGAACAATCTTTATAGTGAATGTAAACTAAAATAAAAATAAATTTTGGCTTTAATGAAATTGTAATTATTTAATAAATAATAATTTAACATTGTGAATTTTATTTTTATTTTAGGGCATTACTTTGGTTATTAGAATTTGTAACTATATTTGGTCTAACGATTGCGTACACGAAGTGGGACGCCCTTTATAATAGTGTACCAAATTTTGCAACATATTGTTTTGAATATCCTTTACTCACATATGAAAGAATCCTTCCAGTAAAATTTCAAAACATAATTTTGTAGAACAACTAAATTGTTCTTCGATTTCCTTATATCCTTCTTCCTTATGCTTTATCAACTCCATATTTTTTAAAATGTTTAAATATTATCTTGTATAGTTTGTTACTGTCGTTTCAATGCCGGTATTTTGAAGGCTCCAGATTCCTTCCACAATATTACACCCGAAGGTTCCCCCAAAGAAGACCCAAAAAAAATTCAAAAGCTTGAAGCGAGTGTCTGACACTGACGTGCGCCTTGTCTATATTCTGGTTATCGCTAATTCAACGAGCTTCGATTCGCGGTTGGCCGGGTCTTGCAGGATATCCTGTCAAGTTTCCGCGGTGTTCTGCCTAAAATCCTGCAGGCAACGGCCAACTTAAGAACTTTCCCTTGAAGTACCCACGCCGTTAGCTTCCTGCATGAGTTATTTTGTTTGTGCTTCTTATTATACAGCGCATAAAGCGGTGCGTTAATTAGGTTCTTCGGAGCAGCCTTCCAAGATCCGCCATTTCGAAGCCCTCCGAAAGGGTGAATTCTGAACTTCAGCTCCTCGTGCCTCTCGAGAATAAGATCAATAGTTCGATTAATCTTCCTCAATGCGGCCACTACTCCGTATTAATGCAAGTCCGGTAATAACCCGATAACTAGTTCAATTATTGAGGATGCAGCTGCACAAATACTTGGAGGAAGTTTGTAGTGCTTGTGTTGACTTGCACGCGGAGGCGGAATGTGCGGGTGGGCCACCCTCGTTGACCAGCCCGATTAATGGGCCCATTGATTTCTACGGCTTTTATTGTAAACAACACACTCGAAAAGTTGACGGGCGGTCGTGATATATTGTTGTACTAAGTTCGTCTACCAACTAAAACCAAGGATAATAAACACACAAAACTTTGGACAAGTTTGATGAGCTTGCTTACTGGGCTTGTTTTACGAAGATCTTGAGGCTTCGGGCTGCGATAACGAAATTCCGAAGGCGAAATCGCCAATAAAACGTTGGAAAATCTGATGGAAGTGCCAGATAAATACTTTCAGATGAAAAGATCGCTACTGCTCGAATTCCTAATTTTTACGATGATTGAGAGTTCGTTAATGGGTCGTTATCAAAGTTTTTCTCGCGTAATGGTTTCGTAAAGACATTTTTAAACAAATAAGTAATTTGGTTTACTCATTAAAAAGATGTTTACGTTACCCGCCACATTCATTAATAAACGAATTTTACATAGTTAGCACATAACCTTCTAGACTGAGATAAATTTAAGTCTGTTTGGCATTTCATTATACAGGGTGTTGATTTGAATTTGAAAACGGATGCATATAAGCCGGTTTAGAACGTTTTACGTTGTCAGACGCCTATTCGCCATCCTCTTCTGTCTTCACAGTCTTCTGGTGTTAAATTTCTATCGTTCATTAATTTATATATCGCTTTCTGCCACTCCAACCTGGATCTACCTCTTCTCCGACGTCCAGTTGGTTGCCATTCTAAAACCTGTTTAGGTAGTCTTCTTTCAGACATACGCTGTCGTGACCACACCATATCAACTGTTTGTTGTCTATGTCGGTTACTATACTTCCTTCAATCCTCATCTGTTGTTTTACTGTACCGTTTCTAATGTGACTTGGTCTTGAAATACATAAAGATCTTCTCATTGCATCCATTTCTACTGCTTCCACTTTTGCTTTATATTTCTCCGTTGTCCTCCAGGTTTCAGAGCCATACAGAAGAGTGCTCTTAACCATAGCTTCATAAATACTATTTTTGTTATTTCTTTACTTCAGAATATACTATTGAGGCTTGTAATAATTTTCCTTGCTTGTACTATTCACTTTTCTAGCTCTCTCGTATTAGTACCAGTATCATCCAATATAACACCCAAATAGACGTAGTCCTGACAGTTGGAGATTTCGTGTGCGTTTTCACAAAGTACAGTGTTTTTTCGATATTGATTGATAACCCCCATTCTGCCTATTCTTCTATTAATTTTCGCATCATGTATTGCATGCCATCTTTATCATTTGCTGATCGTCAGCGAATTATAGAGTGTACATGCACCTGTCATTAAGTTCAATACCCATTCCATGAACCTTTCCTTTCCATTTTTTCAGATCTGCTGCTACATATATTTTTAAAGGGGTTAGGGAGACGCAACATCCTTGCCCCAGTCCCTTGTTAACCAAAAGTTCTTGCGTGGCGTAATTACTTATGTTTACTCGAGATTTTGAGTCTTTATATAGTTCTTGCAGAGCCTTTGTATAGGAATGATCGATGTTGATTGTTGTAATATTTCCCATAGTTTACAAATAGGAACTGTATCGTATGCTTTTTGGATATCTACGAATGTAATAGGGGTTTCTATGTTTCTAACTGTTCTTTTTTCTATGATTTGTTTGATACAGAAGACATTGTCAGTGCATGATCTTCCTGTGCGAAAACCGCTTTGTTATTCTTCTTCGTTCTCCTTAATATCATTTTCAACCAGATCTGGTAATACCTTCAAATAAAGTCTACCCACTGTTCCAGTTACTGATATAGCCCTGTAATTATTACACTTCTTTTTATCTCCTTCCTTGTAAATGAAAGAGATATTGTATTTGATATTTTCATTGTTCCGGAACCGGATGTCCATTCAAACATTTGTTGATTATATAGTTTTCGTGTTTCCTTCTTCAACATTTTGGTATATACCTCTTCTGGTCCACTAGCTTTACCTTTTTGCAGGTCCATACCAGCTCTTTTCACTGTATCCATCTGAATCTTCACTTCTTCCCCTTGTATGTGTAACCCTTGTGTTGTATATTCGTTAAACTATTCTTGTCTTGTCCCCTGTAGTAGCTTCTTGTTGTGTTTATTCCATTCTTCTGGTTTAATAGTTTGTATGTGGGCTGTATCATTCCCCGGGTTTTTTAAATTTCCTATGAAAGTCTTCCACCCATATATGTGCTTATTTCCTGCCACTTTCTGTCCCATACTCCCTTTTCTCTGCACTTATTAGCCTTCTCGGTTGTTTCTTCTTTATAAGCTTGTTGATCTTTCGCTTTTTCTCTGTTCAGCGACTTCAAGTAGTTCTGTCTTTTCTGTTGAACCAACATTTCAATTTTGTCGCTCCACCATACTTTTTTGCTTACTTTGTTTTTCTGTGTTCCGATCGTTTCTTTTGCTGATTCATGTAAGCTTCTAATTATGTTTTCATATATCTCTGTAAATGTGGAGGTTTGTGCATTTATCAGTTTCTCGTGTAATCGTCGTTGATATAATTGTCTCGTACTTTCATTCACAAAGCTATCTAAGTTGTATTTGGGGAGTTCAATTGCTTCTAAATCGGGGTTTTCAACCTTTCTATCTCTATTGATTTTTTTAAAAGAGAATACAACTTTGACTCTTACAAGTGGTCGGATCCACACGTAACCCTTCGCAAAATTCGTACGTCATTCCATTGCAATGTTGTTTTTTGTTCACTGATGATATAGTCAATGATTGTTTTCAAATTACGTGTATTTTGGGGTCAGGTATACTAATGACTGTCTTTATGTTTATGATAGCCATTATTAATTTTTAGATTAGGAGTTTCGCATAAATGTATTAGACTTCGGCCATTGTCGTTGATTGTTTCTTCTCCAAATGCACCCACTATATTACTATTTTTTTCACGCCCAGTTCTACTATTGAAATCCCGAAGCATGATCACTTCTCTGTTATTACCTATTCCTGTTAAACTTTTTTCAATTAATTCGAAAAACTCTTGTTTCGTGTCGACTCTTTCGTCATCCGACGGGACGTAGGCAGCTATTCCTGTGATATTATGTCTCTGTAATTTAGTGTTCATTTTCAGAATGTTCTCGTTAATTGCTTCCCAATCACTGAATTTGAATTACAATAACTGGTTCAGAACCTTTAGAGTTTTAGTTTTTCATTTTTCGGGAATGAGTCAGAACAAAATATTTGCTACTATTGAATAGTATTTTGTAAGAGCTTTTCAATGAGGTATCGCAAGAAGGTCGACGTTGCCATTTGAAATTGTTTTGTTCAGGTATCTAGAACCTATGGAGATGTAAGAAGGATTAGAAGTCCCGAATGTTGATCTGATCACTATATGGTGAGATCAAAAATATACTTACCCTAGAAACAGAAAGCCGAGGTACAGAACAAAGAGGACAATACAAAAGATATAACAAATGTACAGTGCAATCTGGACAGCTTAAAAGATGACTCTACAAGATTCTTCGATCAAATAAGACTAGCTAACAAATTGGCAAACATGCAAAACACCCCTACGGACATCTTATATGAACGCAAAATAATGTGTCCATGAGGCAGGCTCGGAAGCCCTTTGACAGAAATCGTCCCAACAGAAGCATCAAAAACGTGAAGCATGGTGAGATGAGGAATTGGAACATCTAGTGAAGGAGAAGAAAACGGCATATACCAAATGGCTGTCAACAAAATCTGAGGCGTATCGGATGAAACGGAAAGAAACACAGAAAGCAGTAATTAAGGCAAAAAATGAGACATGGCAAAAAGAATGTGAAGAAATAAATAACAGTATGGGCAATACCAGGTCAAAAAAATCCTGGAAAATCCTTAAAGGGTTAAGAACAGAAAATAAGGACAAAGCAGGGGTCAGTATTGTAAGTCTAGAGGAATGGAGAGCATACAACATGAATTTGTTAACGGAAGATAGGACATAGTTTATGAGGACGGAATCACAAACGCACGCACCAGAAAGAGAAGAATACGTAATAGAGGTAGATAAAATGGAGATTACGAAATCCTTAGAAAAAATGAAAAACAAAAAAGCTCCTGGTTCGGGAACATAAATATTGAACTCCTAAAGGCTGCGGCAGAGATCCTGCTCGAAAAGATGACCATATTGTTTAATAAATGCCTAGATGGAGACGAGGTATCGGAGGAGTGAGATAAGCGATATCATCATCGATATACAAAAAAGGTAATAGGAAAGATTGTCGAACCTATAGAGGCATTAGTGTTATATGTACAACGTCAAGACTGTATAAAAGAACATTAAAAAGTATGGAAAGAAGCGGTATCAGTAAGCTCTACATTAACGCCATTAAAAATGTATATACTAGATGTGGCAGTAAAGTGAAAGTGGGCAAACGACGGCCAGAAAATTTTAAAGTCAGTAAAGGACTACGGCAGGACTGCTCACTTGCCCCACTGTTGTTGACACTTTATTTGGAAGAAGCGCTCTTGAATTGGAAAAGAAAGTGTAGCGGCATGAAGATATGGTGGGCGAGGAAGCACATTATACCTTACCATTCTAAGACACCTACAAGTAGAATATCAAAGTGGGGTATAACCATCAACACTTCAAAAACGGAATATCTGGTGGTCGGGGAACAACCAAAATAAGTCATTGCAACTCTTACATATATCTAGGAGTAACAACATCAACTAAAGGCCAAAGTAGAGAAGACAACCAACAAAATTGCTAAAGGAATTCAAAAACCTATGTAAGGTTCTTAGAATTGGAAACGCTCAAGAACAAGCCTAGACAAAGTCGTGACAGAGTAACTAGTGATCGACAAGGACGGTTTTAAATTCAGATACCTAGAAGAAATCCAATCTCTTCTCATCCGGAGCTCCAAAGGCAACCTTGGCAGGCTAAAGTTGTTGGTATTTCAATTGAAACAATACGAAAGAGACTTCGTGTCCGAAATTTATTTAGCAGGAGACTGTTATGGGTTCCCGAGTTATCCAGGCAGAATAAAATTAATCGGCAAATTGGTGTTTGGAACACCAGAAGTGGACAATTGGAGATTGGCAAAATATCCTTTTTTTCAGATGAAACCAGAATTGGTCTGAGATCAGATGACCGTCGAATTTGGGTTTTAAGAGGTCGAGGCAGACATGCTAGGCTGTCAGATCTGTTCCAAGATATAAAGGGGAACTGTAATATTTTGGGGAAATATTATGACGGGAGCCTTACGACAAAGTTTAACGGGTCGCCAGTATGTCCTTTTGGTGATAGAACCCATAGTTAGGCTGTGGAGAGGTGCAATGGGAAATATTTTCATTTTCATACATGATAATGCCCCTCCACATACCAGCAGAGTTACCACAGACTTTCTGGAAGCAGAAGATGTCACTGTTTTGAGATGGCCTGCCTGCTCACCTGATATTGATCCCATGGAGCATGTGTGGGACGTCATTCAGAGAAGGATTAGAGCTCGAATGGAAATGTGGATCAGCTCATTCAAGCCGATCTACAGGAATGGGCAAACTTACCTCAAGAACAAGTTGGCAATTTGATTAGGAGCATTGTCTTTCACTTATGTTTCTTTTCGGAAACCATATTGGCCATTGTATCTTCCAGTGTTCATAATCAAATATTCAATATCCTAGCCCTTACCTTGCCTGTTATACTTAGTAGAGTAACTCCTCTGTAATTGTTGCATTATCGTTATTATCTTTACTGTCCTACCATTAGACCCGTCTGCCCATCTTACCACCTGTCTTCTCTATATACGTTATCATCTCTAGCGGTATCCCTTCTTTACCGGCTACTTTTCATATCTTTATCTTCTGTATTTCATCCTCTAATTTCTTTTCTGATATAGGCTCACCACTTGGGTGTTTTGTATCTTTGATGGTTTGCCCGTTTTCATATGTGCCGTCCGTAAAATAATTGTAAATTAACGTAGTTCTGAATAATTTAATTTCCTGTTCACTGATAGGTTAAGTAAACAGATTGATTGGACAACATGTAAACATGCCAGCTACATTTCCAGATCTACTACGGACGCCTGTCAAACGATATTGTTACGCCTTTGGGCTGTAATTGATAAGGAGTCCTTTGTCCTTATCGCAGGGATCACCAGAGAAACAACTACCCTTGTACAAAATGATTGAATTTATTAATTACTACGTACTACAAGATTATGACAACTTATTCTAAAACATTATACTAAACTACTTACAATAATACAAACACGTGTAACGCCATTGCTAGGTTGGTTACTGGGAATACCCACATCTATCAATCACCCACCGCCAACTGCCAACTGTTAACTATTTCTATATCTTCCACTATTTACTATTTACCAGTTACTCTTCTCTATCAACTGTTTTTCTATGCACTGTTGGCTAATTCAATCTTAAGTGTTCTTTTATAAATTCTCTTTTATATATTTATTATATTATTACATATTTATGTCATAAGCGATGACCTGGTTATTACTTAATTTCCCTTATCAAGCGTATTACTTATTCCACATTGCCAAATTTAATATTCTAATGTACTTTGAATTTGCTGAGTAAAATGACGTCACTACTTGCAACATAAATGTGTATGCAAGTAATTGAAATCACATTACAACAGCTATGAAGCAATAATAATTTAATTTAGAATTTTGGATATTGGGTTCGTAACAATATTTAGCAAAACAACCCGCTCTTCAGTATTGACTTCCGCTGACGAGATGGTGTGAGACAAGAATGCATCCTAATGCGTCCTTCCGAGAAAGTTGACACCGAAATCCCTGCATTACTATTCTGCTTACAAACATTTTTTTGGCATTGAGAATATGCTGCACTAAAATACAGAATGAAATAGCGCAAAAGTGATAACCGCAAGATTGGATTTGATTGATTGTTTGTATAATTTTTCAATGTCATTTTTTAATTTTTGCTGTATTGAATTTCAATATATATATTTATAGTAGACGTAGAAGAACGCACTGACAATATGCCTTCCCTTACCTGCCCTGTTATAGTTAGTAGTGTACCGCCCCTGTAATTGTTACACTCTCTATTATCGTTTTTTTGTTTCTGTACTGTCCTACTATTAGACTCGTCTTCCTATCTTTTGGGGCTGTTCTTGCTTCTAATGTGTTGGTTATTAATGTTAGTAGCTTTTCACCTGTATTCCTTTATCTTTATCTTTTGTATTGCATCTTCTAATTTCTATTCTGATCAACACCTGGGTTGTCGTTTTTATCTTTGGTGGTTTGCTCATTTTATATATATATATATATATATAAAGGATTTTCTACAGCCGTGGCTGTCTTCCTTAAAGTTTACATTATTTAATAAAAATGGCAGGCACTAATTTTGTTTTTCCAAATATTAAGAAACGGCTCTAGAGATGATAAAATTATGACCTAATGAGGCCCCAGAAAACGATAACACTGTTTCTTATTCGTTGGCTAAACTTGTCCCTGAGAACTCCTATGAATTGTCTACAATTGTGAATTTATGACTCTTCGCATACTTGTTTTTAAACTAAAATTCATTAAAGATTATTACTAAATCCAGGCAAAATGTTTCACTCATTATTTTAATGGAATGGTGTCAAATTAATCAAAAACACTTCACTAATTCCAACTAATACAGGATGATTAACAGTAGCAGCCTTTCAAACAAATCCTTGTACAAGCTTAGGAATGATAAACTCGTCCTGGCTAGCATGTTTTTTATTAAACCGAAGTTTTCTTTTCTCGTATGAATTTGAGAAATAAGACGTGAAACGGTCCTCGGCGTTCGTGTAAAGTTGGTAGGCTGCTCGCTTTTATTTGTCAGGCAGCCCTGCCTAGCATCCATCTAATAAATCATCAATAAGTGCTCTTAGCACAATATTGACGTAGTTCCCCCCAGGTCAAATTAAAGTAATATGCCGCAATTTCTAAAGTAATCTCTAAAACGTCTGACATCATCCATCTTCTAAATAACAACCAGGCATCGGGCTATGAAGATATGTCAGCTCTGCGCTGGGCGTCCTTTTCCAGCCTGAGCCGTTCTTTTTGCAGTTCATATATCACGAGACACTCGGTAGGAGAGCCCCGTGCGGTTTACCAAGTATGCGGCCCTATATTGGAAATTCGAGATGGCTCTAAACACGGAAGAATGCATAGGAAATTTATAGAATCGGCGTGCTTCAAAGTAATCAGGTCAAGAGGATGCAGACAGGGGAAAGGGTGCCGTAAAAAGAAGCCGTTGAAATATTCATAACCGTTTTATTACAACGGCCTGCATAAATTAATTCGGTTTAAATGCATCAACGTCGTTTAATTCAATTTCGAATGCCTTCGGTTTAATTATGCTGCGGGATAATATTTTCCCAGTTTTAGAACCAATGCTAGATACTGCAGTGAAATTCAATTCCAAAACGTGATCAATGTTTGAACTTCAACGAGCTTAGTGCTAACTTGTTACCAAATAAACACACGAAAAATTCCTATTCAAACATGAAACTAATTTCAAATACTATAATTAAATTTAAACTAGTGCGGAGACTTCATAAAGCAATTACGAGCTTCACCTGTACGTTCCTATCTGCAAACCTCTCATAAACGGTCCTTTGAGCCGTACATCAAAGTTACGTGGTAGCGCAATAACACTGATTCGGTTTCAGTTATAGCCGTGCGTTTGCTAGTTTAGACGATTGGAAATGCATGCATTCGATAACGCATATTATGTTGACACATGCGGTATTTTCCCATGCCTGATAATTTGCATGAAGAATCCATATATCGGCTTTATTATTCTACGAAAACTGGAGTTTAAGGAAACGTTTGTTCTAATACGACAATCAAAACATGTCCCGCTGCAATGTTCTCTTAGAACCCATGCTATGCATTTTACTTCCTTCTATAGTAGCATTTCAAAAAGTGAAGGTTTATTCTGGCCAATTAGGTCACCAGATTTCACACCGCTGCTTTTCATATCGGTTAGCACAGGGAGGAGGGGAGGTTCGCCGAAAACGCTTACAAGAAGAAAGTCTTTATTGTTATAATGTCCAGGGTGAGTTAAAATGAATGAAAGCCACTCTTCCAAATCGAACGAAGATCTTCGCGAAAACCGAAACCGAACCGAAATCGAACCTACCTTATTGTACTTCCTCCTGAATATTTATTACAAAATACATACAAAAAAGAAATATACAAAAGTAACAGGTCACAAATTTATGTATTTTTTTTTATAGCCCGCAGCATCCCATTGTTGGGCAATGATCTCCCCCATAAGGGGGGTTGTTGATCTACTCTCCCATAGTGATCAATCCTCGTGGGAGAGAGGCGCCGCGTTAACGCAACCTTCGGGTCACCCATCCAAGTACTGACCGGAGACCACGCTGTTTACTCTCCTGATCGTACGTGAACGGGGGATGAATGTGCGCAACCCGGGACCGGGATATATATGTATATATAAAAATAATAATTGATTTGTACAATTGCAAGCAAAAACAAATAAACGTTTCATACAGTTGGTCCTGTTATAAATTATGTACGAAGAAAGGGTTTCGTGACGTCCGATTTTTACTAGCGCACCGTGTTACTGGGCACGATATTTACAGTAAAATCAAAAAAGAACTGCATGGCCAATAACAGTTGAGTTTATAAAACAAATACAGTTAGTTGCTAAAATACCAAACAATTGGCATCAGAAGAGTTTGCTTTATTTCTGGCTACTACTATTTCCCACAAGTCGAAACATCTTACGAACAAGAATTCACCGCCGACAGTTTCCACTACTAACAGTATATATGGATCATTTTTATCTTAGATCGGCGATAAAGTTGAAGGAAGCACAAAAACGTTTTAATTATTTCATATATAATAGGAAGTAACAGCGGCGACAGTTCGGATGAAGTTACTCGTAGTCACAGCAAGAAACAATAAACTGAATTGTGATGAATTTCATCATGTTATGTTAGGATTGTTCTTCTAAAAACAACGAGCTAAATGTTTTAAATCGGCCATGAACGATGAACAGAGGCACAGAGTTTTTGTTGAAACCGCGATTCGTAAACCGTTAAGGGTGCTAACGGGGTTGATTTTTATCCGCTTAAAACGATACGAGAAACCACACGTTATTCGCCACTAAATTAGTGATTGCGGCATGTGTTTAATTCCACTTTTGTCGCCTTTAAATTTACAGAGGAACGGTAAAACTTTAGGAGCAATTATTATCAATCTGCCACTGCTCGCAAAAACGTCCGGCAACCTCAAGATTCTTTTAAAATTTAAGCAACTTCAAACAAGCAGATTCTCCGAATTAATCAAGACATGTGCACTGAAAGGCATGATTCCAAGAAAATGCTTCCAATAATGCAGACCTAACAGCACACATTCCTATCATAAAATTTCAAGACAAGGGAGGGGGGCTCTATTTATGAGATAAAATTATTAAGTAACTGTAACGATCTTACGGATTCAAATGCAAATATGATGAAAGTCACCCGTCACATCATAACCCCCTACAATTTGTACAACTCTAACGGAAACAAAAATAATTATTAAAATAACGTAGTTCTTAGTAATTTAATTTCTTGAATACCGATAGGTTACGTGAACGGATTGATTGATCAACATGTAAATTTTCCAGCTAGGTTTCCGGATCTTACTCTTCCAATCCGATTGCTTGTATAGCGGAGCACTACGGATACTGATTTGTAGTGCAAAACAATCCACGCTGGTCAGTATTGACTTCGGCTGACGAATGCGGCCCATTGCGTCTTTCCGAGAAAATTCACCTGCTAGAAACCAGAATCCCTGCATTACTATTCTGCATAAAAACATTTCTCCTGCATTGAGAATATGCTGCACTAAAATATAGTATAAAATAGCGAAAAAGTGATAACAACAGCAAGATTTTTTAAAATTTTGTTGTATGAAAAAATAGCTAAAATTTAACCAACCCGAGATCAAACCAACTAAATTTCGAAAGCACCTCCTGACTTTTTGTAATAGGCGGCAAAATATAAACATGCATGTATTTCTGTAGTATTCGATTGTGTAGGTTAAATATTGGAAAATAAAATTAATAATCTGAATGAAAGAGGATATCCTATTACCTACAATGGCAGGTATAACATAACCTAATATCTAGCCGACTAGGTCTCCCAAATTCTCTCGGTTATTTTGTGTACCGAGATATACGCCTGTTATAATGTGGCTCTAGCGAATCATGAAAATTCTGCATTTTGTATGGATGCAATTTAGGATCTCGCTTCATTATTTTGTAGTAGGTTTGCTAGAATAAGTCAACCGCTTGCGAAAACTTTTTGTAACTGTTGTTGGTTCGTTGCCCGTACGCTAATTTGTATATTCAACATTGTGTTCTTTGTCTTGTCTACCACTTCCAAATTTACGTGTTACACTGCCAGTGCCTCTAAATAAATTTACACCGTTTATTTCTAGCAGTACTGTAGAAGTCAACTTCTATAAAAGCAATTTCTGGCATGGAACATCAACACAATGCGTAAATGCGTTTACCATTTTCATTAACACCTTTCTAGAAATAACACACAATCATAAAATATAAACTCATATGAGCTTTAGAATTTGAAAATTGTTTGGTCATAGTAATTAATCAAAGACGTGTATTTTGTTATCAAAGCCCACACTTTTGTTGATCATCCTTCTGAAATATTCTACAATAAAGTGAATTACAATACAAAGCCGGCTATATCCACAGACCTTATCCAGCCTGGTTTATTCTTTGTGAATTTTGTATCTAAATTATAGGTCAATGATACGCGAGGAAATGTAACGAACAGCAATAAGATTCAGTTTTTCATGTCTGCTTTGTAGCTGTATTAATACGAGAACTCGACATTTTACGTATGGAAAATCATAACTGGTGAAAACTGAGTTAGCCAGTCGTTTAAAATCCCATTTTCGTTGCAGATACACCCTCATTTGCCATATCCAGAGAGCCAGGTTTTGGCATCCCAATCCGGGAAGGGATGCCGGTGTCTTTGAAGTGCGACGTGGACGCCAACCCACGGGCTGCGCCCATATGGCAAAAGGATGACACGAGCCCTCCGGTTCAGCAAACGCCGGACGGCTTCCTCAACTTCACGGAAATCCGGCGCGAGCACAGTGGATGGTATAAGTGCACATCCAGACACCTCCTTGGGCGCTTCTCAAGCATTGGATACTTCTTGAACGTTCGCTGTAAGTAGTTTTAAAGTTAAGAACAAAAAATGTAACTTTACATCAAGATTTTACTGCCCAATCGTATTTCCAGGGATACAGTATTGATTTCAGAAAAAGAACTTGAAACTTGAGACTCTGAAATGTTCAGAAATTGTTCGCTTTGGACAATAAGAAAATCAAAGAAAAAGTATTTTAAAAATGTCTGTGGGTATTTATGTTTTTTTTATTTTCTATAAAAGTTGTAGTAGAATCAGAAGCCAGAAGTGACTTACATTTCTGGTAGCATTTAAATCAAATTTAACACATCGAATTTTAAAAAAGTTATGTTATGAACTAGAGGTCAACGCGTTAGATTTCTACGTTGAAGGTCTGGTGTTCAATTCCCAGTACCGGAACATCGCATTTTTAACAGCCGTTCTCCCTCAAAAAGCACCAGCAAACCGGCGAGGTATTCTGCCTAGTAAATCTTTTCTGGAGTAGAAGAGTGTACACTTCCGTAATTCGGAGTCCACGTTAAGCTGTATGTCCCAGATGTCTGTGGTACATTAAAACGCGGAACAATGGCACAGAATACAAGATCGCTACATCTTATAAGAGACAGAGCACACAGAAGAAGAAGAATGCAAAACTCAATAATAACATTAACAAATTTTATGACCACTCCAGTACAAACGATTATACGCATTTTAAAAAAATAGTAATTTTTCTGAGACTTATTTAAATCAGGAAATATATATTTAAAGGATACAACTTTTAAGATTTTTTGGAAAGTATTTAAACACACAAGTAGGGAAACGTCTGTTAATGGGTTCCAAATTTAAAATTAAATGAATTTGAAAGACTTAGACATACCGTAAATGGATTGTTCCGTCAGAACGTCGTAATTGATTACGATACAAAAAAATTTGCACACGTTATTTTGTTTGAAAATTGCACGAGCCTACATTGAAGTTGATATACCTCGAATTGTTTAGGAAATTATATAGGGAGGATTTAGAAAATGTCAAATACAATTGGTTTAGTTCGGTTTGAAGAGCTAAAATATGTATTTCCTTCATAATAGGCATAAATATTGACATAATCAAAACATGTTGCTACAGTGGTGTGAAAAAGTTCTGCATCAGTTGCACAAATATGATAAATAGCAGTTTAAACCCATTTTTTACAATACATACTAATTAATTTTAAACTATTTGTGGCCATCCTTTGGTTTTAATAATAATTAATACCTTTTTGGCATAGAATTCACCAGTTTTTCTATTTCTTCTTCACTTGGCATCAATTAGGGATTCGATTAATTCCACTTTTGCTGGGCTTTCTGCTTAAAATAATATTAGAAATCCTCTGCCATACGTTTTCTATGGGATTTAAGTCCGGGAATTGCGCTGGCCAGTCTATTATTCTAACTTTATTGGTCGACATCTACGATTGAACAACCGCTGCTCTGTGACACACCACTGTATGTTAACAGCCTTAGGTTTCAGGACAACCGGAAAGTCAAATGGCAACGTTTGATGTCTGTCCCTAGATATCTGTGCATGATATACAGGTTGTATCAAAAGTAATCTAGATTTTCGGAAAATGAGAGTAATTGAGAGTGTAAAATACATACACTACGAATAAAATAACTACAACCACTTGCTTATTTACCACACAATGTATTAGTTAACGAAAGTTTACATATGGTACATATGTTACATACTGTACGTGCGGCTTTTGATGGCATATGAAATATAAAACGTTACCGGAGCATCCCAAAACTGTCAAAGTATGCATTACATTACACCATAAGAACGTGAAGGAAATTATATTGAATCTTTAGTGAAGATATGTTTCATAAATTCTCTATTTGCAAATTATAATATTATATGCTATTTTTAGCTATTTTGAGCTATTCATATAAAAATCGTACTTACATGTATTTGTCGCAGTATAAGTGTCAAACCTAAATATTATTTTCTTCTAAATTAGCTTACACAAGAAACCAGTATTGTGTAGTAATAACTTTTTTTTTTCACATTCATACTACCGTTCCCCCCACCCGGAACCGCTTTCGCATTACTTCAGGGGGGTGCGGGCGTCCCTTACATACTAAACATTCATGCAACATGCACCCT
>JABXWE010009148.1:0-29316 GCA_014611495.1 Limonius californicus | reverse complement strand
CAACAGCGTGGAAAAATGTCAAGACAAAAACAATAAACAACTGTTTTTTGAAAGCAGGATTTGGACAAAATGAAAGCGAACGTTTATCTGCGGAATACGATAGTGAAGACGAAGTGCCAGAACTAATTTTGGAAAATTCGAACAACTCTTTTTTGGATTATCTAGACATTGTTAATGTTCATTTTAAAATGTGCCGCTTTGTATGTATTAATTTCTTAATTTGTTTGCCGCTTCGCCAGAATTAATAGAACGTTATTTTAATTGAAGTCTTATTTTGAGTTACCGTTTCACTATTTTGTTTTGTCTTTCGAAGTTCGAGATATGTTAACAGTTTCTTTGTGTTAAAATCGCAAGCTCTTGTTTTTCTTCCGCGCTCGACCTCGAACGCTTCCTCGAACTCACGCGTTAAAAACAAAATCTTTCTAGAACATTCCATATGATTTCGAAATGTGGTGCAATATCGTTTGGGAGAAATGAGGGCCCGTTGCCTTTTTGAGTTAGTCCATTTTCGATCTTTGGGGGCTCCGGTCGCCCGTACGGGGGCCGTAAAGAAAGTGAGTCGAAGTCAGACGCTTGAGACCGACGGGTAACCTGGCATATCGTTTCCTTTTTCTTCGCGGCGCTTTTGCGATCCTACGTTTTACCGTACCGTTTTTGTTTGCTGTAGAGCAAGAGTAAATCGACTTACAGTCGGATATATATATATAAGCGATAGCAAAATGTACGCCTTGGTTTTGGACAATTAAAGATTATAATTGCTCCTGTCGAATTTAGTTCGGATCTTTGTGACGTAAAAAGGAAATAAAGAAATCGTGCAAGTGTTTTGCTGGAATTTGGTTCGTTCCCGTCGTCCGAAAAAGCCTCGCTTCTGTCTCCACGCTAACTGGCCTAGTTGAAACCAGCTTGGCCCTCTCCAGGGACGTAACAGCCACATCGCGCCCCAACGCTGCCCCGAAGAACGTGTCTTCCTGGCCCTTTATTATTTTCGACCCCGCAACCGGAAATTGCCGCCGTTGTGCTCGCCTCGTTTTAAGCCATCCACCGGAATTCAAGGTAAAAACTTTCAGTTTTGTGTTGTGATAAAGAAACCTTTTTTTGCTCGCGTTGACTTGCAGACTTCAAATTTAACTTCATGTAATTGCAAGGAAAAAAATGACCTTCAGTCGCCATATGTGTTAATCTGTTTTATAATAGAACTACTAGATTATACTCTATTTTTATGAACTTCAGCATCACTGGTGTTTCGTAGCTGAATGCAGAACGTAAATCCCGTTGCACCAGTGGCGGCGAGTTTCTCTGAACGTTCAAGAATTAAAATTCTGTAATTCAAACCTTTTGCGTTATAATTTGTATCATTTTACTGTACTGTCATATTTTAACCATTTCATTATATGTGTTTTAAAGTTTACTGTCTCTTATTGTGTCTTTTGTACTTGTTGGTGTAAGAATTTTGCAAGCTTTAAATATATAGGAGGAGGCACAACAATCACGGTAAGTCCCGTTCCCGTAAGCTGTTGGCTTCTCGGCCTTCCACGAGGACCTGCAATCGGCTGTGATTTGGAAGGTGGCGCCCACTTATTTTGACTCGCCCTGTACACAACTAAAGATTTTCTCCCATAAGCGATTTTCACGAACTCCCCCTACTCCTCTCAGCTAAGCTGTAGGCCCTTTTCCATCAAACTAGTTACGAATCGCCGAAAAAGCTCGATTGGCCGGTAACAAATTGGCGCCGCAACGTGGGTCTTTTTTTGCAACTGTAACAAATTGGCGCCCAAAGTCGGGCTTTTTTTTTGCGACTGTAACAACATTGACAAGGATCTTTGCACAGAAAGTTCGGACATACACATAGAAAAATGTACAGACGAGTTCCTCGAAGAATCTAAAAATGACGATAGTGATAGCGATAATGAAGAAATAGTACGTACGGAAGTGATTACCATTAAAGACGCTTACAGAAAATTATGAGATTTTGCAAAATTTTTTTTATATTTCGGAAGATATAATAGGAACAGACAAATTGATGGATGTAGTATCTCACGTAGAAAAAGTAATAGTAGAGAAAATGGTTTCTACAAAAAAAAACAAACAATTGATAAATTTTTCAAACCAGTGTAATAATACCTACACATTATTTTATTATGTACGTATTAGTATTATTTATAATATGTAATAATTACATAGGTACTACATATGTACATGTTTACTATGTAAGTTGTAAATACATACATACATAAATTCTATTTTTTGTGATTTTTATTTAAACCCCTTTTGCGTAATAAATAAATTAATTTTTTTCTTACATACGTTCTTATTGTGTTTTATTACGATAATAAAAAAATACTATTTTTAAATACCTCCTATTAACGGGCACCTCCCCATAACAGACAGTTTCAAATTCCCCACAGCTGCCTGTTGTTGAGAGGTTTTACTGTATTTTTGCACACGATTTTAACATTTATTATCAGCTCGGAACACCCTTGCTGTCTTCGATTTTGTGTGTTTGTGTGCTGTTTAAGAGTTATTGTTTCAATTTTCCGGAAAACAATAATTTGCAGAATCAATAAATCGGTGGCAATATTCAGCCAATACGGCCGTACCGGTTGATACTGGCGTTATTTAATTTAATAACTAGACATAAAGTTAAAAAAAATTGTTGCGTGTAACAAGCCAAAAACTGACTTCATAATCGCGCATTGTCAGCCGTCAGAACATAATTTACATAATACATTTAAAACTTATTGAATACAAAAAAATCTGTACTGTATTGACTACATTTTGCCTACGCCTCCATGTCCGTCTGGCTTTTATAGTCGAACAACAATTAACCGACGACGGAGAGACGGCGTTTTTTGGAAGCCTTGATTTAGCAAGTCAAAAAAAGTAAAGAATGCTGATGTTGTATGGAAATTGTTGGAGCAGATTTTTAATTGTATATACAGCTTGACCAATATAGCTGAAACCCTGGTCACCAACAAGCACAGTGGCTTAAATGGACGCGTAGACAGCGACGTAAATTGTTTACTCCACTATGTTGGATTATACAGGGTGATTCAAAACATATGCGAAACAGTATAGGCACGTGTAGCTGAGGTTGTTTAACACCTAAATCAACTAGTAATTTTTTTTAATTCGGCGCCATCTCGCAAGTTGCGGCTAAAGAGTGTTTTTACGTCAATTAATTAAAATATAAATAATCTCCTTGTTTCTTGTCCCATTTTGATAAACTTCGTCATTTTGGAAAGCTAACAATCCAACCTCCACTTTTCACGCTCATTTCTTAACTGGAAATTAAGCTTTTCAAAACAACTAACTTTATCAAATTCAGACAAGAAACAAAAATGTTATTTACATTTTAATGAATTGATGTTAAAAAGCTTTTTCTAACATTATATCTCCGTATCGGTGCCGAATTAAAAAAAATTTTAATGATTTAAGTGTTAAATAAGCTTGGCTACATGTGGTTAAAGTTTTTCCCATACGTTTTCAATCACCCTGACAATTAAAAAAAAAAGCGGCACTTAAAAAGAATTTACAATCACATTGTAGAAAAGACACTCCCATTTAATTATACAGGGTGTTTCAGGAGTAATCTGCAGCATGGCAAGGGTGTGTTCCACAAGTAGTTAAAAATAAATCCCAAAGAGTGTTGCATTTGTTTTAGTTTTGAGTAATATATTTGTATTTGTGATTTCAATATTGGAAGTGGCATTTTAAAGAATTATTAGTATACAGTACGTTCGCAGATGGGGATGACAAGAGGACAAATGGATCAAACTTTCAAAGACACCAAAGAAAGCGTTTCCTCATAAAACTTTTTGTTTGGCTAAAAATAAAATTCACGATAAAAGAATAAAATTTACATGCTGATATGCAAAAATTGTAGGCGCTTAAAGCCCGAAGTTCTGTAGATTGCATGCCCAGTAGTTATTCAATAACTTTGTTAGTAAAGAAGTTATAGCCTGTTAAGCAGTTTAGGCAATTTATGGATTATATAAAATTTTTTTACTTTGCTTACTTGGCCTCCACGGTTCAGCTTTCTTGGCCGGTTCCTCAGCTTTATCAGCGCCGCCTCTTCTCCATGATGATTCACTTTCAACGGGACGTTTAGGCCCTTCTGCGGTTCGAGCTTCCGCTTTAGATCGCCACGAATTACTATCTTTCGGTGTTTTATCCCTCAGTGCTTCACGTTCCTCCTGCAGTCTACGTTCAACTTCTTCTTCTCTTTGTCTTTGTTTTGCAGCCACTCTCTCTAACATTTCTTGCTGTTCACGGTATTTCCTCTCCCTTTCTTCTCGTTCCACTTTCTCTTGTTCTTCCTTCTCTTTACGCGCGATTTCTTCCAACCGCTGTTTTTCTTCCTCTTCTCGGCGTTTCTCTTCCTCGCGTTTGCGCTCTTCTTCCTCTTGTTTCTCCTTTATCCACCTTGTACGCCGCTCTTCCTTGCGCGATCTCTTGCGATCGGCCAAACGTTTCTTGCGTTCTTCTGTCAAATGTTTCTCGAATTCATTCAGTTTGTCCTATAAATGGATAATATTATAATTAGGCTATTTGTAAACAGTGTATAAAAATAGTCAGCGTTAAAGTAATTTCTTGCATTTTGTAACTCAAAACATTTTAAACTTTGTCTTACACAAATCTATAAATTAACGGTATTTAATACAGGCTTTGCCGCGAAGCCGGGTTCGATGAGACGCGGCCCGCCGTCGTTTCAAACCCCCGTTGCCCGATACCATAAGCACAGTACGATTAACCCGCGGGGGAAGGGGGGGGGGGCGGCAAAGTCGGGATTTGGCGATTTTCGATCGATCGGCTGCCGTTTGTGCTTCTGCTGGCCGACATCGCCGGGAGATGCGTTGGAAGGTCTGCCGGCGAGTGAAGCTTGGCGTCCGGGTGGTTACCAAAAATAATACCTCCCGCCTTCTGAACTACTGCCGCTTATTCGTGTTCGGCAGGGCCGTAAATCGTAAAAACTGGAAACTACGAAACTCGGGGCGGCACGAAAATTCGAAGAATTTTAGGAATGTCGGGGGAGAAGGGTCCGTTTGATTTTCTTTGACTGGAATAAACCGGTTCAGAGGAACGGTAGAGTTCGGTTAGGGCGTCTCGACGATTTTTTTTTTTGGTCTTCGGCGTCGCCAATCTTTTTTTTCTTTCGGCAATAGCCTCGGTTCGTAGTTAAAGGAATGCGCATGGCGGCTTTCAACGCGCCAAAGGATCGGAAGCAACGCTATAGAATGTGTCGCAAAACGTACCAGCAATATTTCAAAGATGAATTCTCGAACTTATTTAAAGTCGAAAAGTCCATATACGAGGGTTGCCTTTCATAGTTCGGGATTAGAGAACAAAAACAAATATTTATCATCGAAAATGGGTTTATTGTTTTTCAAAATATTCTCCATGAAGATCAATACACTTTTGCATGCGTGTGAACAAATTTTCGAAGCACTTTTTCCACTCCGATTGAGGTATCACCAAAACATGCATTTTGAACGCATCAACCGCTTCTTCAGGTGTCGAAAAACGTTGACCTCGCAATTTATTTTGATTTTCGGGAATAAAAGGAAGTCATTGGGTGCCAACCAAATCAGGACTATACGGCGGATAACTCATCAAATCGACGTTTTAAATGCTCAAAAAGTCACTTGTTCGAGCCGATGTGTGAGAGCTCGCATTGTGGTGGAGAATGATCCATTTTCGGCGGTTGGTTTTCCTTATTTCTCCGAAGACTTGTGGCAAACAAATGGTTGTGTACCATTCAGAATTGACCGTTCTACGTTGCAGCAATGGTACGGTTGAGACATGTCCAGTTTTTCCGAAAAAACAGGCGACCATTTGCTTCGAAGTGCTTCGAGCACGAACGACTTTTGTTGGGTTTGGCTCGCCTTGGAAGACCCACACAGTCGACTGCTGTTTACTTTCGCGCTCATACGCGTAGATCCACGATTCGTCACCCATCACGATGTCATACCCATGTTTTGAAGCACCGCGATCGAATTTCTTAAGCATTTCTTGCGACCAATTGACACGAGCTTGTTTTTGAGCGATATTCAAATTATGTGAGGTCCAACGCGAACAAATTGTTTTTACGGCCAAATGTTCACGCAATATTGAATGTATGCTGGTCCCACTAATGTCCAAGGATACCTCAATCTCACGAGAAGTCACATGACGATCTTGCAGTATCAGTTCACGCACCGCATCAATGCTTTTTGGAACAACAACCGATTTTGGACGAAATATACGAAATTCGTCGTTGAGCGAACTACGGCCACGATTGAATTCGGTAAACCATCGATAAACACTGGTTCTTGATGGTGCTTCATCGTCAAAAATCGAATTAAGTTCCTCGATGCGCTGTTGTTAAGTTAATCTACGTCGAAAGTTGTAAAAAGTAATCGCACGAAAATGTTCACGATTTAATTCCATTTTTTGGCTGATTTGAATTTTTCAAGTTACCGTAAACACAAATAGTGCTCGTACGTCGAAACATTCTGAGTACGTATACCGTTAAAAATGTCAAACTTTACGATAGAGACGTCAGTTGCCAGATGGCAGCATTAGGGTGCCCAATCCCGAAATATAAAAGGCAACTCTCGTAAACATATATCCTAAACGTAACCGTTAACGAGTTATTGTTTATTTCATAATGTATGTGGCTAAAATTTTAACGGATTTCTGAAATACTGATCTAGTTGCCGTAATCGCGTCTTTGGTTTGGTAACATTTGGATATCATTATTGTTTGTAACTTGTCAGTTTATTACTGGGATACTGAAGTTATTGGTTTCTTCTTTGTATCCTTATTCCCATCGTAATTCACAATTCCATTGTTATTTTCAAATGAAGAAAATGCTGATACATATTTATTATGTTTACGGTCTATGAGATGAAAATGCTTTAGCAGCACAACAAGCATATCGTAGAAGATATCCGAATAGAAGATTGCCTACGCATGCAGTTTTCTTTAATTCACATCGTCAGCTGAGGGAACATGGCACTTTCAATGCTAGACATGCAATCGGCCAAGGAGTTCTCCGTAGACCCATAAACAATGATGAAGAAGTTTTTGATTTATTACAAGAAGATCCGTCTTTAAGTGTAGAATATGTAGAAACCAGGTTTGGAGAATAATAAGAAGTGCTCGCTTACATCCATATCATCGAGTTCAAGCTCTAGCTAATGATTTTGAAGCTCGTTTAAGTTTTTGTAAGTGGGTACAAAATAATCAAAACCTACCGCATATTTTATGGACTGATGAAGCTTTTTTCACACGAAATGAAGAGATGGACTGCTAAAAATCCTCATTTAAGAAGACGCTTGCATTTTCAACATAGATTTAGTGTTAATATGATAGCTGGTATTCTTAATGATCGTCTAATTGGACCATTTGAACTGCTACACCGTTTGAATGGTGCGATTTACGAATATTTTGTAGAAAACTCTTTACCCTTATTGCTGGAAGATGTGCCATTAAATATTAGACGTGCAATGTGGCATCAACACGATGGAGCACCAGCTTGGCTTAATGCACGTTTTCAGGGAAGATGGATTGGAGTAGGGGGACCCGTAGTATGGCCACCGCGTTCGCCGGATTTGGCTCCATCATATTTTTATTTTTGGGGTCACGTGAAACAGATTGAATTACGGCAAAGAATACAGCAAGCTGCCGATATGATTAGGAGTAACCCAGCAACCATATTAAGAATGCAGCGATCTCTTCTGCGACGTACGGCTTTGTGTATCGAACACAATGGAGATAATTTTGAACATTTCTTGTAAATAAAATAATAAAAATGTATTTAAAAAAAAACGATTTATTTCATAAAATCTGTTGAACTAAAATTTTAGCCACATAAATTATGAAATAAAAAATAACCCGTTAACGTTTACGTGTGGGACATATGTTCATATGGACTTTTCAACTCTAAATAAGTTCTGGAATTCATCTTTGAAATATTGCCGGTACGTTTTGGGACACCATGTATAGATGCAACCACAGCCCGAAACCTTTTTACAGAGGCCTCTTGAAAAAAAGATGTTTTCTCCTGAAACCTAATTTTCGTTTTTCAAGCAAACCGGTTCAAACTGCGAACTGTTGGGAGATGTGCCTGGCTGCCATCTGGCGAGAGAATATTCTATTAAGCCCGCATATTCGCAAACGGCGGACGTGGAAGCGACCGGGTGCACTCGTCGCGTTTGAAGGCTAATTTTTTTTCCGGGTAGCCAATCGCCGTAGCTACTAACTTCCATGGTAGAAAACGGGGGGCAAAAATTTTTAACGCCTGCCAAAAGAATTGTCGAAATTGGGCGTTATGGGGGACGCGCCGTCGAGTTGTTCATTAACGTAGTCGCCTGCGGTTTGCGCAGTTCTTTAAAGCTGTCTTTGTGTCATGAACGTGTTGTCAAAAACGACCATCTTCAGGGTGAATAACACTGAAACGTCAGAATCGAGAGACAACAGTGTACAGACTTCAGCGGCCCATTTTGAAGTCGGCATGTGTTCACGTGTTCCGAATCCACCAGCGAAAACAGCATCCGTTTTCCGCCGGAGGCCGACTTCGGTCCTAAAAGTGAGCGCGATTTTAGCGTTTTCTTCAAAAGAATCGTACATTTTCCCAGGCTTGTATTTTTCAAACAAAATGAGTTAGGGAATATGGCTTACGCCGTTTGTAAGAGCGTTGCGAATACTACTTGATAGCATGGAACCGTTCCGATGGGGTTACAGTATCCACCGTCGGAGCTCTTGAAAGGATTTGCTATAAACGGTTGCAACTCGGGAATATCTATAAGACGAAACAGGTGCGACCCCAGCCCGAAAAAAAAATAGTTTTTTTAGTTTTCTTGCCGCCCTTCGCCCCTCCCTCACTCTAGTGGCTTCTGGGGAATGGTACGTCACCATTTCCCCTGTCGCGCAAAGCTGGTTATTATTATACTTATTCCTTACCTCGTAAACAATATTTCTTTCTTGCATAAGTTTGTCAAGGAAGGCATCTTTGTCGGGCTGCATTCGTGCAAGCCTTTCTTGATTAGACACTGCAAGTTCTCGTTCCTTAATAGCAGCGGCAATACGTTCCGTTTCCTGTTGCTCCCAGAATTGCTGATCTTGAAGCTGGCGGTCTTTTAAGTTGGCCACAAGGAGTGGAATTTCTTCGAGCCGCTTAGCCCTCTCGTAGTAGTCAACTTTCTTCTCCTGGGATTTGAGTTTTGCTTGGAGTTCTCTGCGTTCTTTCTGTAGTTCTTCCGCTTCTCTGGCTGCTATTTGATCAGCGTCCATCTTCTTAATATCCTACACAAAACAACACATCAACTAATTAGTAGTAGAAGAGCAAAAGTTGAAAATAGTTTTTCGCGAATATCTTACATCTTCATCCAGTTTTTTGAGGATCTTCTGACCGTGACTGGTCTGTGAAATCTGTTGCATTTTCTCTTTAAGATGACGATCCTTAATTTGTTGAATTTCGTTCAAGGCTCGTTTACGTTCGCGTTCTTCACGCTCCTGTTCGAGTCGTTTTTGCTCTGCTAGGGCTTGCTGGCGTTGCATTTCTTCTAATCTGGAATATAATAAGGGCAACAGGATTAGAAATTTGCAAAATTATACTGAGTTGGTTGGCAATTCTGATTAATTTTCAATATGCTTAAGAACCCAAAATTATCAGTTTCATTTTTGTAGAGTTTGTTTATTAATGATATTTCAAAATGGTTTCATACCATTAGCACACCTTTAACATATTTTCGAAAAATAACAAAACTATTATGTCTTAGCACACTCGACCAAGTGTGATTTGATCTCCAGAATTACCCATAACTAGATGTAACAAACCAACAAGTGAAGACATAAATGTAGAATGGAATAATATAAAACAAGCTATAGAGCAAGCGGCTAACGAAGCTCTTGGAATGGAAAATAAAAACTATAGGCGTAGAGGATTAAAGATATGGAATGAGAATTTCCGAATGAGACTAGTGCAATGTGTACAAAATGATGGTCGCCCTGGAGTAGTATTGAAGAAATGAATTTATTTTTCTTGTATACTAATGATAGGAGACTGGAATGGCGGATTGAGAAACCATTCAGAAAGCTCAGAAGGACGCATAGGAAAATTCGAAGAAAGCACAAAATATAGAAACAGCCAAAACATAATTGAATTCTGCACACTGAATGGTATGGTAGTAGGGAATACCTTTTACCAGCACAAAGGTATGCATAAAAACACACGAGAAAAGCCAAGCAGAAATGAAAGATCAATAATAGACCTGCTAATAACAAGAAGATGAGGAACAAAAAGAGAATAGAATGAAGTGAAATAGAAAGAGCATTAAAAAAACTCAAGACAGGAAAGGCACCGGGTGTAGATACCATAAGACCAGAGATGATCAGGTATATGGTAGAGGAAGGCATCACCCTACTACATAAAAGAATACAACTAGCCTGGACGACAAACAAAATTCCAAAAGAGTGGCAAACTGCTTTGATAATTCCGATGTATAAAAAAGGAGAATATACAAACTGCAACTACAGAGGCCTATCATTACTATGCACATCATACAAAATATATGAACGAATAATAGATGAGAGGGCAAAAGAAAAAAATAGAAACCACATTGAGCGACACACAAGTAGCGTTCACAGCGCACAGATCAACACAGGACCGGATTTTCGTTACAAGGCAAATTTCAGAGAAAATAACAGAGACGAAAAAGAAAATATGCACAATAGATCCGAAGAAAGCTTTGGACAGTGTAGAAAGAGACAAAATATGGAAGGTTCTGAGACAAAGAGCTACAAGTGAGAAGTTAATTAATGCAATAAAAAGCCTTTATAAAAACACAGAAAATAGAGTACGAGTAGAAGGAAAAATGTCAAGAATCTTTAGCACAAGGTATCATAGTAAGGCCGCTACTATTCATGATAATAATAGACGAAGTAGCAAAAGAAGTAAATGAGGAAGTAAGAGGGATGCACTTGGGGTATAGAAAGCTAAAGCCAACAACAATAAACAAGCTCATATACACAGACGACCTCATACTACTAGCCGAAAATAAAAAAATTTCAAAAAACGACAAAAAAAAAATGGACAGGATGCTTGAAAGGATACGGCCGAAAAATAAATATACAAAAAACGGAAATAATGGCAAAGGGGGGAGAAACGGGAAAGATAGCAATACAGCTTCAAGAACTATAACAGAATCACACGGAAAAATACAGAAAGACATTTTCAGTAGAATTAAAAAGGCGAACATGATATATAGAACAGTGCGATCGTAAAATGTCCTCCCCCCTACTAACTTTTGAACGACTTGATATTTCTTCACAAAATTTTGTGTGCTTTAATGGCAGGCTAAATACTATTTTTAAGTTAATATTAAAATTTTATAACTTTCAAACTTTCATTTGAAAGGTATTTTAACTCCGCGTCTGATCCTTGAGTTTCATAAAAAAATATTCATCCAGAAAAAAATGACAGATGATTGAAAATAACAAGTTTATGAAAAAAAGAAGACACCCGGAAAATTTTGAGATTTGCTGTCCGGATATGTTGTTGCCCTCGTCGAGGACAACAATTTCTTCTTATGGCACTTTCCCATAGCTCGTACCGCTCGGCCGCCAGGGGCGTCCAAAGTCGAAACACGAATCGAAGTCCAGCACGTGTCCACGTCATCGCAGCGGGTCGATCGCGAGCTCAATCTGTTCGCATAAGTACGGCGTATCGACGGCCGGTTCTAACATCCCCAAAGGGGGCGCGGGGGATATCGGCTAAGTTTTTATGTCGATTTTTACGTTTCTTTTCGACCGGCATTGCCATTTAAAAAAATAGTTCAAGATGGCGCCTAGCCGCCTACTTAAAAGTTATAAAATTTAAATATGGGCTAAAACGTAGTATTTAGCCTCAAATTAAAGCACACAAAATTTTGTGAAGAAATAACAAGTCGTTCAAAAGTCGGTAGGGGGAGGACATTTTACGACCCCATTGTATAACCAGTTTTTTTAACAAGAGGGAAACATCCAAGGAGACAAAAATCAGAATATATGAAGCAGTACTTTATGTAAGGCAGTGAATTTTAGGTGCTAACACACTATCTCAAAAATAAAATATCGGCGTGTGAAATGAAAATATAACGCAAGATCTCGAATGTTACAAAAATGGACAGAATCAAAAGTTAAACAATAAGACAAAACCTGAAAGTGTACTACAAAAAATTGAGACACAGCAGCTTAGATGGTTCAGGCACATAATATGAATGAAAGATGAAAAAGTAGTGAAAGTGATATGGGAAACACAGACAGGTGAGAAGAGGAAAAGGGGCAGACGGAGGAAAAAAATGGAATAACGAAATAGCGCAGATACGAGGGCGAGTCAATAAGTCCGTGACTTTTTGAATTTCCCGCCTCTTAACTGAAAGGGCAACACTGCCCCTGTCAACAGGCATCTGTCAGTTGACTCCTGTCAAAATTTGAACAAGCTGCGTCATTTAGTTTGTGTTTGACAGCCATTGGTAGCAGACTACCGCGTGATTTGAGGAGAAAATGGAAAAAAGTGAATTTCGTGTGCTTATTAAGCATTATTTTTTGGGGAAAAAAACCATCATTCAAACCAAGGCTAAGCTTGATAAATACTATGGGAACTCTGCACCATCAATTTCAATGGTAAAAAAAGTGGTTTACTGAATTTCGTTGTGGCCGTACAAGCACGGAAGAAGCCGAACGTTCTGGACAACAATTGAAAAAATTCACGATATGGTGTTGGCCGATCGGAGACTGAAAGTGCGAGAGATTGTGGAAGCAATAGGCATACCACATGGCTCAGTGGTTTCAATTTTGAAACTTGGGTATGAGAAAGTTTTCCGCAAGATGGGTGCCGCGTTTCACAATCGACCACAAACGCAATCGTATGACAACTTCGCAGGAGTGTTTGGTGTTGTTTTACCGCAATATGGACGAGTTTTTGCGCCGTTTCGTAACCGTGGATCCACCATAACACACCAGAGACCAAACAGCAGCCAAAACAGTGGGTTTCTCGGGGTGAATCGGCGCCAAAGAAAGCCAAAGTGGGTTTGTCAGCCAATAATTTTTTGGGATGCACGCGGTATAATCCACATTGACTACCTTCAAAAGGGTAAAACAATCAATGGCGAATATTATGCCAACTTATTGGGTCGACTTAATGAGGATTTGAAAAAAAAACGACCGCATTTGCCCAAGAAAAAAGTTCTTTTCCACCAGGACAATGCAAGGGTGCACACATGTGCAGTTTCTATGGCAAAAATCCGAGAATTAGGCTACGAATTGCTCCCTCATCCGCTCTATTCTCCGGATTTAGCCCCGAGTGACTATTTCTTGCTTCCAAACCTGAAGAAATGGCTCGGCGGAAAGAGATTTGACTCCAACGATGAAATCATTTCACAAACAAATACCTATTTTTATGACCTCGACAAATCTTATTTTTTGGAAGGGACAAAAAAAATTGGAGAAACGTTGGACAAAGTGTATAGAGCTCAAAGGAGACTATGTAGAAAAATAAAATGATTGTTTATCCAAAAACCTGTGTTTCATTCAAAAAGTCACGGACTTATTGACCCGCCCTCGTATTACAGAAAAAAGGACTAAGCTGGACCCAGGCAATATACAAGGCGAAAAATAGGAAAGAATGGAGAAAGATCATTTCCTCTACACCCATGGCAGAAGAGGTTGACGATAACTAAGTAAGTATACTACTTTCCATTTGTGCTCTTCACAATTGTTGCAATAAACGAAAAAACAGATGATTAGTAAGTTTTTTAAATACCCATAAAAAGTGCGGTTTTAGTGCCCCACCCTGTATATTCATCAATTTACACACTTAACCCTTTCAACTGAGTTAATTTTGGCAGCCCCCAACATACCAGCCTGAATTAGAAAACTTAGGTTATATCAATAATTTTTATCAAGAAGTTGCTATAATATTAATGTAATTTTATAACACAACGTAATTAATTTAATAGCGTGAACACTACTTATTCTTGTACAATAGCAAATAGGATAAATCCCGATTAATTCCTTTTATACAGCATAAGTAGGGGAAATGCTGAAAACTAAATTTGTCAGGTACTCTTATATTTTCGCTTATAACGAAAAAGCGATATCAAAAAAAGAAGTATACACTTTCTTCCTAATATGAACACACAGACTTATTTTTAATAATAAATTAATAATCTACATATTTGCTTGGGGATCAAAATTTGAGATACACCTTGCATATTGACCTTTAAACATGTCTAAGGGAATTTCCCAATCGACAAAAAGTTTCTTGACTACCAACAGAAAATATGATTACCTGCGCTGCTCTTCTTCTTCCCTAACAGTGTTCAGCCGTTCAATATACTCCTTACGGTCTTCAATAATCTTGTGGCGTTGCAAGATGCGCTGATGCTCACGCACCTTGGTCTCATGGTAGTTATTCACCATAGCCAACCTCAATTTTTCACGCTCCACCTGTAACACCATTGCCGTGAATCGTAACGAACCGATGTTCAAACAAAATTCACCTACCTTCTTTTTATGAGGATTAATAACACTAATAGCTTGATGTAAAACGGTGGACATATTAACAAGCTGATTGCGAACTTGTTCACTGGGCATAGACTGCAAAGTCGGCCCCTCAGGCTTGTCCTCGCGCTGGCTCTCGCTTAAATCGATACCAAAATGCACGCACTGCTTTCCATGATCTATTCGAATTTGCATGTCATTGTGTCTAACACAGTCGACCAAGAGACGTTCCATGTGGAAAGGAGTGGTAAACTTGGCTAGTTGTATTAGCCTGGAAAACTCTATTGTTTGGTAGACTTGCGCGATTTGCCGTACCAAACGGACAAGCGTGACATCTTGCAGTGCACGGATGTACTGCTGGAGCGTTGAATTTTCCTCGACCTGTAGTGCTTCAATAACGGTTTGAACACGGGAACAGAGCAAGAGCGGATGGAAATCGACTTCCAGCCAATTGTACAAATCTTGCAACTGAGGAATTGCTAGGCTTATCACGTTAACTCTTACCTATTAAAAAATAAAAATAAATTAGAAATTTTTGATGTTAGATTTTAAAGTTCAGGGTGTTTACAATAGCTTTCTTTATTGTAGGCTACAGACTATGTTTAAATCTGGTACTTTCATGATATTTTAGCTGAATAAATGTCAAAGAGAAAATCAGTATAAACAAAAATTTACGATTTTGGTTATTATAGTGTAACTTTTTTTTTAAATACAATTTCATTTTGGCATTATTGGTGTTATGTTAAGGGTCCTTGCCAATAACATTGTCAATTTTAGTGACAGACATTTCGGCTTTCCTAAGCCCTCCATAACCTATTATTTGCATTTAATTTTTGTGGTGTGTCCAAGATAAGCACGGCATGCAAAGGGAACTTGTGAATTGTAAGATAGAAGTATTTTTTTAAAATACATTTTAAATCTCTAATTAGATTTTTCGTAACTCGTTATACTTTCAACATACTGACTTCAAATTTGTTTTTTTAAAATGTGTGAAAGGTGGCCATGCTACTACTGACAAGAGCTCCTTTTTCGTTTTTTCCTCTTATATAATGTTTGATGTGTTTATTTTAACAAATAACTGATTTACTAAAGAACAACCGTTGTTGTATAGAAAGCTGTGAATAATTATTTTTTTATACTACATTCTGAATGTACGGAGGCAGATAATACGAAAACAAAAGACTCCATTTGTTTTAATTGAGACTCAATCACTTAATCTTTATAAATAACACAGTTATATGTTAAATATTGACAAAAGACAAATAGTAGATTGTTTTACAATTTTAGAAAAGTGTCAGTTTTCCAGCAAGTGCAAATGTTTAATTAACGAGCGAGCGCAGCGAAGCGAGTCAATTAAATTTGCACGAGCATGGAAGAAACACTTTTCAAACGTGTAAAACATCCTATTTTTTCGTATACTTAATGGAAAAGGATAAATAAAAATATAAAATTTGACATAACATATTTTAAAATTTGTCATAAAATTTAATCAAGCAAGATACTGTGTTGCTTCCTTGATTACATATACTAAAAGTGTTGCTAACATGGTAACAAAACATTATAGCGACGAGTAAATAAAAAAAAGTGTTGCTAAGAAGAAAAGTGTTGCTAACAAGAAAACTAACACATTTCTTTACGATTTTGTTGCTAACAAGGAAGCTAACGCATTTCTTTACGATTTTCTCACAATATAGTATGCTCTTTTCTATTAAGGATACGAAAAAAAATATTTACGTGAATGTAAAACTATGAAAAATGTATGGCTGCAGGTGTTATTACACCAACGAAATAGTCGAGAAATATTTAATTTGTTTTGAAAATATTTCCATAGTAATGAGTTTGTTTTCTCTATAAGTGAAGCATAAAGCAAAAAAGAAACAATAACTTGTTATTCTTCTTTTTCTTGTGCTTCTATGTAGCCCGTTTACTCCGGCATATCCTTCATCTTTTTCGCGGACTCCTTGGTAAGTATTTCCCCTTAGGTGACGAATGCCTTATTATCACAAATCTACCTTCTCCCATTCTTGATATAGGGTTGTTCCACTCTTTTTCTTATCTCTTCTAAAAATTCTTCAGGCCTTATGCGATCTCGTCAACTCACACCCCTTCCCCCCCTAATGACTGCATTTCAGTTGCCACTGAGGTTTGTGGGTCTTCAGCATATCTGGTTTGGTTTCCGTGACATACGTTATTATTGGTCTTATGGAGGATTTGTAGACTTTTACTTCTGATTACTACTGCTACTTTTAAGAAAAGAGAATTATTTATGTATAAAACACAAGTTTCAAACAAAAAAAATTATAAATGGTGCTGGAACAAAGCACCTATACTTTAAAGGCCCATTCATACTGCTTTATGGTTGTATTTATGATATGGAAGTCTTTTGTTTTCTTTCATTGTTGATTTGCAGCTCACAAACAAAAATATTTTCTATGGCCTACTAGGAGAAAACAGTATTTCCCCAACAACTGTAATAAACACGCAATAACCTGAACATTTTTATTGCATTGACCACCATATAATGTGAACATTAGTTATGTATGCATCCATATTGGATTTACGGCATTTTCGGAAACATGTATACACACAGGTTAACATTGTAGCTTTAATGCGGTTTTCCTGCAATTGTGACTTCCAGACATGACAACGGCCGCACAGCAAAGCAAACTGATTTATATTTTCATTAGTAACTGACCAGCATTACTATTTGTCTTGCTGACTACCAAAAGAGCGGGAAATTCCCTAGCTCTAATGTGCAACGACAGTTCACCAAGATATAAAGCAAGGGGATTTCCTGATTTTCTTTGGAATGGTGGCAATTAGACAAATGCTGACTGCTGAGGAGGGACCACTTCTACAGAGTCAGTTTGCATGTTGTTCTTGAACTTAAACTCTATTTGTTGAGCATTGAGCTAGAACGTCAACAAACGCAGGTGTTTGACTCACCCGAGCGCGCGCTGTGATTGATCTACGATCTAACGCTAATGCCTTATTATTTAAGGAGTAATTGACGCACAAAACCTTTACTTTGCACTCGTAATTACCGGATTAAGTTTGTATTCTTTTTGAGCAGTGCTTATCGGTTTTCGGAGCGTTTGTATAGTGCCTGGTGCTTATTTTCCTAAAATGGATGCAAGTTGTTCCAGAAACGTGTAATCGTAGTGGGCGTCCTACTACTTTAAATGAAAAACAAATGTACAATTCGTTGCTAAAACAGTGGGTGTTAGTGTTGCAACAGTACGAAGAATTTTAAAGGAGTTTCGGAATATTAAAAAGTTGTCTTCTCTAAAATCTGCCGGAGTTAGAAAAAAACTTAAATGAAATTGATGATGCTGTTCTCTTTGCAATTCGTAAGAAGGTACGTGCTATTTTTAAACAAATTTTAATTTTTCTGTACAATATGCGAAACTTATTCCTAAACTTGCATTTCTGAGCTTGGTAAGTTTCTGTGTAGGTTCACGAATTTTTTTTTGGAACGAAATACCAACCATAAATAAATTTATTGCTTTTACGTCAATATTTGTAATGCAGATGTCCACAAGTCCATAAAAGACCTTCATTTAAAAAAAATGTACTTTTCACAACCACCAATTCTTCTAAAAAAGAATTCTGACGGCGCGAACGTTAATTTAGAAACGGAAGGAATATTACGTAAATACACATCCGGTAAATCAACGCACCTGTCAAACGTTTGCTTACGTTCTAGCTCAATGCTCAACAAATAGAGTTTAGTTGCACCACTTTTCTTTTAGTTTTAAGCAGGCAAAGCGGTATTTTTTCAAACGGCGGAATTACTTAAAAAAAAATTGAAGTCGGGGTCACTAGACCCTGTTCTGCCGTCTGAGGGTTAATTAATATGTTTACATAACCTCGCTTAAGTATGACATTTTTATAACAAATCATAATTAGAATTGTATATAATTTATTTTAGCAGATGCTGGAAAGGTCCACCACCTTCTACAAAGAAGCATGTAGTTCCTCCAAACCGGTAAGGCTTTGGGCAAAAAATTAAGCTTACTATCATCTGCCATGATCCTTTACCCTTATAGCATAATTTTCATAAAGATATCTCTAGGAGTTTCAGGGTAAGCAGATCTACGTTAGTACAAAGACCTTGTATATTTAACTACCGATAGCTACATTTCTTTTTCAAAGACGAATTGATAAATAAACAAACAAGATTCTATACTGAGAGAACTTTTATTTATTACTACTTATGGTATATGCTAAAATTCAGAAAAAAAGTGCTAATATGGAAACCTGTAAAAACTTAAACCTGTCTTCTATTTCCTACAACAAGTAGAAACACCCTGTACTTGATAGGATTGTTTTACTTACCAAGTCTTTCAAAAGGCTACTACGAGTGGGTGGCTGTAACAATCCTAGAAGCACAGCTAAACGTTGAGCTTTTTCTAACGGAGACTTATCAGTTTCAATGAAGCGATCAAATTCAGGGTGTGCTGAAGGCAAAGGAATTGACAAAGTTGCAATTAACACACGGCAAGCCATTCTGCAACAAATCGAACCGTTAAGAAATATTCAAGATTCCAGGAAAGCACTAGTCCTTACCTCTGTAATTCTTCCTGAGTGATGTTTTTCTTCATCTCTTTTGACAGCTGGAAAAGTTTGAAAAGGGCAGCAGCGTGGAATAGGTAATTCCCGGCTTTCCAGAACACCATGGCCAGCTTCTGATAATAATTGGCCATCGTTTTAGGTACCGGCATCTTTTTTGACATGTTCATCAAGCCATGTATATCCTCTATGGCTTTGTAAGCTTCCTGATAAAACTCAGCATTCAAACTTTCAATTGTTACAACTTAAAAACACGACATACCTGCCATAACTCCATCTGAATGGCGGAATCAAGCTGATACAATCTAGTTTCCAAGTTAAGCTGCTGAGTTTCCGGTTTTGATATGGATACGTTTGCAACCTGGGCAGGTAGTTTACATATATCCTCCAAGTGTTTTCGTAGCTTGTCGCAAAGCTTACGAAATTCTGTCTTACGATTGTACTTAAGACAGAATTGGAATGCCATTCGTGCAATATCATGGTACAAGTTTTCAACATGTGCATTGGTACGAAGAAGTTCAAGACACTGGCAATAAGACTCCCATAAGAACTTGACCCAAGGTGTTAAAATGGTTCGATCAGAGCGATCTTGCGCATCTTCGCCAGAAACAGCACTGTAATACATATTTTTCTTAAGAGATTGTACGACTGTTGTAAAACTATAAACCTGAATTTTTTTAAATTCCGAATTTGGATAATGCTTCCATATTTTAGCATCTTGTAATTTTTGTAACCAATTTTTTTTTTATTTAGTTCTTTTAACAAAACTTAATGAACAACCTGTACGTTAGTTTCCCATAAAAAATAAAATAATAATGTGACAAATCAAACTAATGTTATGCACGAGTGTATCATTAATTACTTCAGCGATGATATTGTGTGTAAAACCTTATGTAACATTAAGACTTTAAAATATTTAACATATATATACATTAATGCATATTGATAAGCATTTTTTATGTGGAATACAAACATTTCAAACAAAACTTTATAATGAATATTATAGTTTATTCTATTTTGGGCAATATTAAAATTATAACCAATTAAAAATGGTGATTGTAATAAATTCGTTAAAAACAATGAGGCCAGTTAGGGTGTAGGATACTTAATTACAAAACCTAATTTAAATTAGTTTAACAGGCTAAGAATCTTCTGACTTTAGGGAGACATGCCATTTGTAACTATGAAAGGATTTACATTTGTCCTAACCAAATTATTATCGACTTGTTTAAAAAATATATTCGAAAACATGTTTAGGTGGGTGTGGCTTTGTCTAATTAGGAACAAGTGAAACCTACTTTTCTCGCATTTGATTACCTATGACAAATACAACTTCAGACTGCTTTTCCTCATAATAAAATAAGTATTGGGCAATCAAAGGTTAACTCAATATAATGAATGCATTTAATCACGGCCTCATTTTATTCGTACTATGTTGTAAATAAATTGCAATAAGACTTTAGCAATGCTTTCCTCAACATTATCTGGCATTATAAAATATCTACCTGTGAAACCAAACACAAACTGTTTTTTTTTTTAAGTACTCGTATTACAATCTAGACCATTGTAAACCTTCTTCTTCCATTTTAATAACCTATGGATTGGTACACTTATTTTCACAAACTTACGAAATATCTAACACACACATTTTTAATCTAGTGTGCCTCGCCAGCCCTTGGTTTTGATTGGGACTTTAACTGAATCACCTCGTATGCAGACAAAACGATTTTAAAAACAAACAAGTTACATAACAACTAGCAATATTTATTTACATACAGAAAGTTGTAGCTTTCAGGCTTCTACTAATATGTTTCCGTACCTTAATAATATACTTTCTGGAGTGGCTAGATTATCAAGATCGTCAATATCAACGACCGCTTGGGCTGACTGTTCCCTTGCGTTCTCCGTTTTTTCCTCGGCCATCCGCAAGTATCCTCTAATAACATTCTCAAGTGATCCTACATTTACTGACTGAAACATGTTTCGATACTGAAACAGACCCTCTTTCGCTATGTGAGACTTCTTCAGCTCTACACACAAGTCTAAGTATTTGAACATGATGGGTTCGAGGACGGACTCGGACCAATTGTACGCCCATTTCTTATTGCGGAAGACTTCTTGTAGGGTGTCTAGAGCTCTGGCCGGTTTTCCGACTTCAATAAATTCTGAGGAAAACGGAATTATTGATTGCAACCTCAAAAATCACAACGTGGATGTCCATATGCGCCGGCAGGGGCAAACTTACCGTTCGCGCGCTTCAAAGCGTTCTCTGGACGTTGCCCGTAGCGAGCCATTTTTACACAATTTTCTACACTTTATTCACATTTAACACACAAAAACCGGCAGTAAACCTAGGTTTTTCGCAATTTTTTGTCGAAGTGTCAAAACACCTCTCCAAAATGAACATGCAAAATGGACGGCGGACGTAGAGGGCGCCACTACACCGTTAAAATTTAAGCGCTTTATGTGCAAATTTGAAATGTCATTGTGTGATACTAAAACGAAAAGCAACATTAGTTTATGTAAAGAGTAATTGCTGTTTCTGTACAAAACAAAGTCATAACAATTTTACATGCTAGAAATTACACACTCAATATTTTGTTTACACATTCATTCACATCAAAAGTGCGACAGAAATCTTTACTACATTATTTTTCTTTATCGATTTACGACATCTAAATGAAATTTGTATAACTTGTTAATGTGTAGTATGGAGATAATACACCCAGTGGCATAAAAGGTAGGCCACGTATGTATGTAAAGGGTGTTTCAAAATGAGCGCAAAATTTAACTTTTCAATAAAACACATAATTTACTCGATAATTGCAAATATTTTAATTTTACTATCAAGTATCAAGTATACATATAGCGATTATGTGTGGAAGATAACATCCAACAAATGGCCACCACGACTCTGCTGGCACACTCTTGCTCTTTTAGAGAAGTTGCTGATTACATTTTCGCACATTTTCCCTTCAATTTCGACACGTCGAATTTCTTCCTTCAGCTCAGCAATTGCGGTTGGTTGGTTGACATAGACGGAAGACTTCACAAAACCCCACAGGAAGGAATCTCTCATGCAACAACTGCATTGTCTCTCGCACAGTGTGACAGGTTGTAGGGGAGAGTGGGGCAAGTTGACGACCTTAAGGGAAAAAAATTCCTGAAAAGTAATGCACACATTTTTTTAACAAAACTGTATTTAAACGATAGGTTTAACCTTCTACTACAGAATGTTTTAACACACATTGAAAAAAACTTTAAACAAAGAAATAAAAAAATAAAAATCAACTCTTTGCACTTTTTTCAACTTGCCCCACTACCGGGGCAAGATGACGTACATATTGGGGCAAGTTGACGCTATTAACAAAAGTCACAAAAAAATAAGTTTTGTCCCTCATAACTGCTGCATAGTTCGTGCCACCAGGAATCGCACTTTCCACATTGTATCCAATCTGCGGATGGAGGATCTGAATAAGATTCCCCACAAGCAGGGCAATTAATTTCTTCGTGATCGTTGATCTTTCGGTTAGACAAGCAGGGTTTCTTAAACAATGTTCGTTTTGCAGTGGCATATCCTTTTTCCTTTTTGTCTACTTTTGCATTGTTTTCTTTTTCCTTTTCTTCTAGCAGAGTTTTAATTGGTGTAGAAGTTAAAATAGATGCCTTTTGTTTCTTTCTTTTGTTTGTTTGTTCAGGTCGATTGTATACTGGCAGTGGTCTAATATCTGTAAAAGATTTACTTGTAGGGGCCAGAACCTTCTCCTCTTTTGATGTAGACGCCTTAGGAGATATTTCAGGTATTCGTTGTCCTGATGATCCTGCAATATCTGTTTGTGATTTACGAAGGCTTTGTCTTCTCAATATATTGATGATTGGTTCGTCATCCTCTGAAGGGTCTTCATCCGATACGACTAAAACCTGCATTGATTTATTATGTGCCAAATGTTGAGGGTTTTTATCAACTGTTGGATCTGCACGTTCACTCACAGTAGCCGGAGCAAAGTCTGCTTCTTCAAATACTCCTGGGTTGAAAGGTTCGATACCACACTTTTCAAAACTCTTTACGGCAGTTCCCACTGTAGCAGCTTTCAGATATGCCTGCCCAAAAAGCTTACCAATATCTTTATCTGTTACAGCTTTTCCTGGGTTGTTGACGAGGAAGTTATCACAAGCTTGGCTATAATATGTCTTTAAAGGGGAAAAAAATCCCACGTCAAGTGGTTGCATCCGATGAGTTGAGTGAGGTGGCAAACCAATCATTACAACGCCATTGATTCTGCATAGATTTATTGCTGCTAGAGAAGTGTGCGACGAATGGTTGTCAACTATCAATAATATGGGGTTTAGAGATGAGGGATGCGCAAACTTTATGAAATGTTCGAGATAGATCACAAAAGCTTCTGTATTCATCCAACCACTTTGTTGCGCTATAGCATTACTATTTGGTGGACATCCATTCAATAATTCGGGTCGCATTCGCACTCGTGGAAAGATAAAAAAAGGTGGGATGTAGGACCCTTGTGCGTTCATTGCACATACAACAGTGGTGTTTTTCCCTCGCTCACCACTCGCCACTTTGGCCACCCTTCTACTCCCAGTCGGTGATAACACTTTTGGTTGTTTAGTCGGAACGGTAGAAAGGCCGCTTTCATCAGCGTTGTAGATGCGGTCGGGGCTGAAATTATATTTTACCTTCATATCCCTTAACAAATCGAAAAATCTGTCGACTTCAACTCTATTGAAGCCCATCAATCGTCCTAGCGATGTCGACTCTGGTGTCCTTAGACTAATTTTCTGTCGCTTCATGAACGAGATTAACCAGTCTTTACCAGCTGCTTTGTTTGTGGTGTTAAACTGATGTTTAATTTCATTTTGCTCAGCGTACTCGTACGCAAGTTTTCGGCACTCCAGTGAAGTGAGACCGAATGCCCTAACATCAAAGTCTTTTAAGTAATTAGCAAATTCTTGTTCTTGTGCCACAGTGAAAGTCTGTTTAAATCTGCCGCCATCAACAGGTAATTTTTCATTTAGCCTACGTTTTTTTACATATCTTCGTAATGTAGGTTCTGGGATTGAGAATGTCACACTGGCATTGTTGACAGGTACATTTTCTTCCTCAACAGCGTGAAGAGCGGCGATTAAGGATTCTTCGGACCAAGATCGTCGCTCAGTTTTTTTTACATAATTACGTACCATCTGCAATATAATGGAAATTACCAGTTTTTCCATTATTATGTCATTGGGGCAAGATGGCGAGCAAATGGGGCAAGATGACGAATTTGTCAACTTGCCCGAGTCAACTTGCCCCGCAGGTAATTTTCTAACCTCATGTGTGTCAAATAGTAAACATTGTAACTTACTATGTCAAACTGAAGTTGATCCTATTCCACACACTCGCGCAAAGTTTGTAATAACAGCTAAACTTAGTTCTTACTTTTTTTTCCACGAAATCTCTTATTATAGGTAGACCGGATTTTACAAGAAAATGTCACAAAATGCGCGGGAAGTCGTAGCTCGCAAACAACAAACACTAGCGCCGCGTGTCGTCGTATGTTACAACTGCATATTGAATAGATTTTTAAACTGTGACAAAGTTACAGTTACCGGTTTTATTTTGAAGTAAAACTTGAATTCGCTATCTTGCCCCGTTCGTCGTCTTGCCCCACTCTCCCCTACCGTCCTGCTGAAACCACATCTCGTCTAAATCCATACCGACTAATGCAGGCCACAAAAACTCCGTTATCATATTGCGATAACGTTCACCGTTCACTGTCACTGCATTGCCGGCGTTGTCTTCGAAGAAGTATGGCCCAACCACTCCACCAGCCCAAAATCCGCACCAAACGGTGACTCGTTGCGGATGCATTGTTTTCTGATGAACAATATGTGGATTTTCTGCTCCCCAAATCCGGCTGTTTTGTGTGTTCAGGTACCCATTCAAGTGGAAGTGCGGCACATCGTTAAAGACAATTTTTATAACAAAATCAGCGTCCAACACCCAGTTGACAAAGGTACGGCGTTGCGCATGATCATCTGGCTTAAGTTCTTGAGTCAATTGAACTTTATAAAGATGCAGATGGATATCTTTCTTTAGGAGAGATGAATTCTGAGATTTGGTCTTCGATGGTGGCTGGGATTTCTGTTGGAGCAATGGGGGCGAGATTCTGAGAAATAAATTCTTGAACATTGTTCCAGTCGGCATTGGGATAGTCAAAGATTGTGATAAAATCTGACGGAGGCTGGGGGCCAGGAAGAAATAGATTTGCAATTACGGGGAGGTGATCAGAAATAACTGTTGTGCCGAGTAAACGCATTCCCAAACATCGAACTCCCCTCCCCCAACACATTCTTGACCTCATCCGCCAAAAAAGGCGCGCCTATCATGATTATTCCCAAACTCGCCTCCCCATCTTCAAAACCAATTTCAACCAACTTAACTTACAAATCCGCCACGATATAAACGAATTCCAATTAACCCAATGGATCAGCCCCTGCCAATCTCTTGATTACTGCGGCGGGAAATCTTTCTGAGCCAAATTCCAATCCTTCACCGGCCAAAAATCAAAGCTCGTCCACCATCTCAACTCCAATAACACCATCTTAAATAACCCCCAGGATAAAGCCAACTGTCTCGCCCAAACTCTCCAAAACATCCACCAAGTCCCCAAAGATCCCTCGTTCAATCAACGCTTTTTCAACCAAATCACTCGCTCCATCACCCATTTTCGTTTAAATCCCCCCAACGACCCACTTCCCGAAAATGACTTTCTGATGGATTCCACTAACCCCGAAGAGATTCGAGCCCTCATTAAAGCCCTAAAAAATACCAAAGCACCCGAGCCAGACCAAATAAAACCCTTACTTCTTAAAAACCTTCTCGATTCAGCCACCGACGCCCTTTCAGCAATATACAACTCTTGTCTGCAAATTTCGTACTTTCCCATTTCATGGAAAAGCGCCTCAACAATTATGGTCCACAAACCCGGCAAAGACCCCAAAAATCCCAAAAGACCCATTTGTCTGCTCAACATCATGGGCAAATTCCTAGAAAGAATCATGGCTTCCCGCCTCAGAGAAATACTAGAATCGAATAATCTCTCCCCCCCCCCGAACAATTTGGCTTTCGAGCCCATCGATCCACCATAAACCCAATCATGGATCTTGACACCGACTCGACCAAACATGCCAACCTGAATCGGTGTATGCTCGCAGTTTTTCTCGAAATAGAGCGTGGATTCGATAAGGTGTGGCACGACGGTCTTATCCACAAATTAAACGCCCTCAATCCCAATCCCGCCTTCATCAAACTAGTGGACTCATTTATAAACAACCGCTCCTGTAAAGGTAAAGTCCGAAACTCATTTTCTTTCCCTGTTCACCTCCACTCCGGCGTCCCCCAAGGAGCAGTTCTGTCCCCCCTACTCTACATTATTTACTCCTACGACTTTCCAGTCTCAGATCCAGCTAGAACCAAAACCAGTCTTTTCGCCGACGACACCGCCATCTGGTCCTCCCAACGCACTTCTGAATTACCCTCCCGAGAAATCCAAACAGCCCTCAATAGAATCCACACTTGGACCTGCAAGTGGCCGATAAAACTTAATGCCGACAAATCGAATTCTATTCTTCTCAGGCACTCCAACATGTGTAGGAATCCACGTTTCGAACCCCATCTCATCAATAATTAGCCAATCACCTTCTCAAACCAAGCAAAATACCTTGGAATCACATTTTTTCAAACCTGCTCTCTATTAGCAGACCTCCGAGAAACCCTCACAAAAGTTCGCAACCGCTCCAACTTGCTCCGTCGTATTGAAGGACGCTTTCAAGATTGCAATTCTCCACCATACTTACAACACCTTCATCCGCCCCATAATCGAATACTGTGTCCCCATCTACGCCTCCCTCCCACCTCGTGCCTTAGTGCAAATCTGCCAATGCGAATGACAGATTTTCCGTCGAATTTTTTGGTTAGACTTCCGATACCCCAGCATACTAATTCATGAAATCCCAGGCATTACTCCTATCTGCCTCCAAAAACTTCAAAAATCCTACATCACCCGCACCCTCAACGGCAATAACCCCTTAGCCGGAGCGACCCTTCGAATTTCTCCCAGACGCCACAACCGAATCCCCAGAAAACGCCGCAGGAAACTGAAACACTCCCCCACAGCCCTCTTATCTAATCTGTATCGAGATCTCCCAGACGACCTCCTCGACCTTGTCGAAAACACCCCCCTCACAATGCGGTGAGCATTGTTGAAACCCACAGTCAATACTCCATCACCTCATTAATTTACAGATACTATCCCAATGCAGAAACCACAGAAGCAAGAACTCAATTCACACGTTCAGAAGCAGCAGTAAGAACCAACAAGAAGGAAGGAAGGAAGCCCAGGGTTGAAGATAACCAAATCCTACAACGGTCCACCCACACAGAACATCATTAATAATTAATATACAGGCTGCTTCACCGTGAGTGGCCTATTAGATGTTTTCGCGGAACTACGAGTAATATGAAACTGAAAATTTATGCACAGGGGTTTTCCGGATTGATGTCTTTAATGAAAATAATGCCACTTATGTGACACTTCGGTATCAACTTCGTTATTTTAAATGGCCTGCTATATATTTTATGCCGGAATCGAATACTATTCATTATTTGAAGGTAACTTTCAATAGAATTCCCTATATCAAAAATTAATAGTTTTTGAGATATTTCGTTTTGAATGAAATCTCATGCCAAAACTAACCCATAGTTAGAAATTAATAACCTCCGCTATGGTAAATTCCAGAAACCAATTTTTCTCCCATATGTTTATAAGAGATGGAGCTTATGATACACCTGTAAGTACACGAGAAGAATTGGAAATAAAAGTAAGAAGGGCGTTCGAAGAACTAGACGCGATGTAACGTGCGATTTCTTACGCCTGGTTGATTGGCATTTAAATTTTCAACACAGCATTTTGGATTGTATATTTAAGCTTTTGAATAATTCAGTTTTGGCCTTGGGGAAGTTTCGTGTCATCTACTCGTGTATTTCCGGTTCAGGAAATGGTGAATTTTTGGGTTTTCCGTTTGAAATATAACTGTACGAGTTCTCATAGAAGGTGCACGTGTTTTGAGTTAATTTAGAAGTCGTTTTAAGACTTGGAAAGTTTTCCGATTTGAATTTTCAAGACACATTTGGGAAGTTCTTAGGCATCGATAGTTTGATGTGAGTTCCCGGGAGTTGATTCCAATCTGTGTGCAATTCTTTTGAGAGAGTTCTTTTTCGCCAGTTAACATCTTTTGGTAAGCATAGAAAATCCAATTTCTCTTGTTTCATTTCTAAGACTAACGAAGTTATTTAGGCGAATTGGCTGGGGTTAGTATTGACAGAATTTAACAGTCATTTGTGAAAAAACGAAGAGATCCTGTGTGTTCGAGACAAGCGGAATTATCTGCCGTGCAGCGAATGCGTACGACAGGTGTGGATCGAGATACGAGATCACAGGTGTCCATTCCTTTAACAACAAATTTTCACATACAATTTCGAGAATACGAGAGTTCCGGAAAAAGTTTAGTTTAATAGCAAGAAATCATAGTAAAACTTGTAATTGTATATTTAAACTGGTAACAAGACTAAGTACACTTTAATTAGTGAATGGTTAACCTCAATTGACTTTGTATTTTGTAAATATTCGTGATAATTTTCGTTGAAATTTTGGAAATAATTGTTAAATGGTCAACAGTATAATTAAATTTTATTTTATTGTTTAAAATTCAATTAGAAAGGGGAAATAGGGCGGAAGTTTAAATCTTCATTAATAGTGCGCCGATATGAATATCATTAGACCGGTATTTCTACATCTGGGTATCTGATTCGCGAGGCCTCGAGGAATTTAAAAATACTTAGCGGGTTTGGTCGCGAATATCAGTCTGGTAATCATTTCGCATTATTGCGTTCCCGATATTTTAAAGAATTTTGTTATATTAATTTGTTTAACGGAAGGTACTGTTAGCCATGATTGGCAGTGGCGGCTCGTGAGTTAAGAAAGAGGGTGGGCACAAGAAAAAACTTACCTATTTTTGTATATAAAATCCATTCTCCTATTTTTCATGCTGGAAAAGACGTCTATGAGTAGTTTCATCGGCCTCCAAAGCAATGAAATTTGCAGATTTAATTTCTTTTAATATTTCCTGCTTGTAAATTTGCAACATTGCATCTAGCAATTC